>VDFB02118548.1:0-49254 GCA_007258455.2 Sequoia sempervirens
AGTAGCAATGGGACGAGTGTGAGGAGATGGATGGTGTGGAGGGGATATGAATCGAGCGACAGAGTTAAAATGTTGAGGAAAATATGCAGATGGAGGATGTGTAGGTATGTGCCTTTGTTGATCCTATTTAGGGAACGTGAAAGTGGGATGTTTATGATGGGTGATATGGATAGGTGGTGGATGGATGAAAGGACGCATAGGATGAGATGGAGGGGGTGATTTTGGGGTATAAGGGCCCAAAATAGACTTAGGACCCGAAGGATATGTGATGGTGGATGGAGGGACATAGGGATGCAAAATGGATGGAGTAGATGAAGGAGGAATGTGGATGGTCATGTTGAGGTGATACGATGGAAGGGGGATGGCGGAAAACGATCTGGTAGAGTGATGGGAGGAGCCTCTTATTCTTTTAGAAGAGGATCGTTGATGGTATGTGGAGGTTGTACCAACATGTTTGGATTTTGAGTCATGAGCAGTATATCCAAGACCTCGTGTATACAAGTGTTCATTGGGCTAGATGGGCTCCAAAATACCTTGCTCATGAAGGCCTAAACCTTTTCCTTGATAGTTCATGCTCTTGAGCATTCGATCCATGATACGATTTTTATTATTCTAGAATAATGATGCAAGTCCATCATTAGATAGAGGAGAAGGGGTGGTATACACACCTTTTTTTCTTTTGCAAGGAGACCACCATGGATGAATGTGAGAGTGTTGAGGGGATATAAACACGATGTTGGGATGGTAGGGCTAGGCGACGATGGAGGATCATGAGATGGAGATGATGGGATGGAAGCATCTAGATTGAGTGGTAAGGGATCAGGAGAGGAATTAGGTGATATGATAAGATCTGGATTTGCGACAGTGGGTGATAAGGGTTCATGAGATGGAGCGATTGGATCTTGAGTGACAAGGGGATCGTAGGATGGAATGGATGAGGGACTATGATCTTGAGGTGGAATAGATGGGATGGTAGGATCTTAATGTGGAGGGGACATGCTGGTATGCTTTGGATCAAGCTCTTCACATGACTCATCTTGTGTGGGTGGCATGATAACGGAGTGTTGGAGGGACTCCTCAAATGGGGGAGATGGAAGGATGGAAGATTCATGAGGTTCATGGATTTTAGTGATATTAGGAATGGGAGATGTGGATTGGACTTGTGTGTCTTTCATGGATTGGGTGGATCTAGGAGTAGGAGGAGTGGATTAGATTTGGTTATCTATGATTGGTTCGGCAGTTCTTGGAGTAGGAGATGGGGGTTCAATGGATTTGGTCTATAGGTGTGATGGCTTCAACGGTTTGAGTGGTGCTAGGGGTCGTAATATCAATGGCAGGTGGGGTACGGAGAAAGGTCTCATCACTAGTGACCATGGGTGATGGATTGGGATAGTATGGTTCCACAACTTCAAGGTGTGGAGTTGGGGATGGCTTCTTTGTTATGAGTCCTTGGAGAACTTCTGGAGTGTGGATTGTGCATGGGTATGTGCAGGATCATCATGGAAAAAATAGGCCCTTAAGTGGCAAAAAAATCAAAAAAATCAGAATTAGGAAACTTGACATAAAAATTTGAATAAGTTATCTATATTATTTCAAAAATATGTAAAAATAGAATCTATAGAAAATTGAATGTAGTTTCTAAACTACTAGGTTTTAAAACAAAACAAAACTATTTGAATTTGAGAAATTTGAAATTTCAATACGATGAGTATTTAAAATTTAGGGGGAAAAAAAATAAGTAGGTGTACGTAAATACCTATACAATAAAATGATGATATTTTTTTTTATAATATTTTTATGCATAAAGTAGAGGGACATGTCAGGATGTGATGCATTTTTTGTAATTTTTTTCCAAGAAAATAATTAATTATGAATTTTTTATTAAATTTTTTTAAAAACATAAAAACTTGAACATGTGACCACCTTAACTTGGTCAAAACTTCATGAAATTCAATTTTTCCTTTTTTAATCCTATAGTATGCGGAGCATAGAATGTCATGCATATTTTGGATTCAAAAAATGTGATATTGTTTGAAAGTTATAGATGTTTTTCAATCAGCCTATCAATTAGGACTTTAGTCGTAATTCAAATAGAAAATGAATAATAATAATTTATTAAATTCAAAGTAAAGCTTAATTTATATTGGTGGAAAGTTGAGAATCTTCTTTAAAAACCCTTTTCATTTCATCAATTTTGGGTTAAAAAAAATCGTCAGCCACATACCCTACAAATACCCATGATATCGCCACTTTTTGGCCCATCATGATCCTGCACATACCCGCATATTCTAGGCTTAGATAGGGCGGTGGGAGTGGATGAAGGGGTATGGATGGGTGAAGGACTAGGATTAGGGCTTGGTGGACTAGGATGAGATAGAGAAATGGGATTAGATGTAAGACTAGGAGTAGGTGAAGGATTAGGATACGATGGAGGGTTGAGGTAAGAATATTTAGAATAGGACATGGATGGTGGATTAGGACAAGAGGCTACGGGTGGTGTAGTAGGACAAGAGGATGTAGGTGGTGGATTGTAATAAAGGTATTTGGGTAGCGGATTAGGATGGGAAGATTGAGGTGGTGGACTGAGATAGGAGGACGTGGATGGTGGATTAGGATAGGAAGATGTGGATATTGGATCAGGATAGGTTGATGGGGGTGTAGGATTAATATAAAAAGGTGTGGATGTTGGATTAGGATGGGCAGACTGGTAAGGAGGATTATGATAGGGGGACATGGATCAGGGGTTGTAATAGGAGTATTGGGATGGTAGATTAGGATGAGAAGATTGGGATGATAGATTGGGATAAGAGGATGTGCATGTTGGATAAGAAAATGATGTGGAGGAAGGATATGATGGAGATGTAGGCGAGGAAGATAATGGATATCCCTTGTCAAAGGTAACATAAGGAGCATTGTTAGGTGGGGATGAAGATGTAACAGGATGGCTCAGAGGGGTAATTGGATTTTGGAAAGTGGTTGGGGAGATCTTGCTAGCAATGATAGCCTCAAGGGGATCTATGTCATATACCTCTTGATCAAAAAAGCTCTCACTATCATCGTCAACGTAATTAGGATTTCCCTAGACTAGTATTTGGTTGGATTGATGAAGAATAAGGATACATTATGTTAGATGGGATGGATACGGATTGAAAATATGGGAATGGATTAGTAGAAGGAAAGAAAAGGTGATGAAAGGATAAATAGGATGAATTGGAAGAGGATGGAAGAAGGGATCTTAGGATTTGTTTCGATATTAGAAGATCTTGGATGTAGATGGACTAAAGCTCATATTGGGGTTCAAATTATGCTCATATTGGGATTGGATTGAAGCTCAAATTAGGATGATTGGAGGATGTGATGGGATTAGATTTGATAAGATCGATTGATGAGATGATTTGATAAGATTAGATGATGGATTAGATAGGATGATGAAAGGGATTCTAAACCAAGTTCAAAGATCACTCTAGGTGACTTAAGGCATTGATTGATCAGAGTGATGGATAGATGGCTACGGAACCGAATCCACCTCAAGATGGAAATGGATTGATTGGGTTGAGGATGATGACTTACGACACCGAATCCACCTCAAGATGGAAGTGGATTGATTGGGCCTAAGTTAAGTTTGATGTGTAGGATGATGATCGAATTCAGAAACTTAGGTCAATTTGATTAATAACCTCTAAAGCAAGGTTTAGGAGATTTGGATCGAGAAAACAATGATGGATACGTACCCTAGAGTCGTTTTAAGATGTGTCCCGCAGATGGACTAAAGTGAAGACTACCGATAAATGGACTGGAGGACAAGGTCACCTATCTTTGGGGTGTGCTCACCTATGAAATGGGCTTGGTCACCTATGCACTAGTCCTAGTCACCTATTCAGCTTTCAGACTCTCAGAATAGTTAGAAAAACCCTTAGAATGAGTAGAAAGACTCGCGAAATGTCTGGACGGATACTTAGAATGAGGAGACAGATGCTCGGGAGAGATGAATGATTCTTAGAGTGAGGAGATGAAAGCTTGAAAGAGATGAACGAATGCTCAAAACGAGGGAAGGGATGCTCAAAAATAGGCAATAGATATTCGAAAGGGGAGATTGACTCTCAGAACAAGGAGATGAATGCTCAGAAGGGATGAATGGATACTTGAAATGAGGGAATGGATACTCAGAATGAGGAGACGAAAGCTCAGAATGGATGAATGGATGCTTGGAAGAGGAGACTGACTCTCAAGACGAGGAGATAGATGCGCAGAATGGATGAATGGATTGATTACTCAGGGAGAAAATTCATCCAAATTGATGGAATACTTGCTCAAAAAGGTGGCACATGCATATTCACTGAAAATGGGAAAAAATGACAGAAGACGACAGATTTTGACTAACAGAATGACTTGGATGGAAGATAGGATTGGTCATTTTTGAAGCTAAATCACCCATCCAAGGGGCAAAGCTTCCTAACTAGAGGTTAAGGTCACCCCACTTAAGGGAAAGGTCACCTATTCTAAATAATGGGCAAGAATGACGAAAAACAACAAAGAATGACTGACAAAATAGTCAAAAAAGCAAGCAAAAACTCTCGTTCTAGGGTCAGGGACACCTATCTAAGGGCCTGGTCACCTTTGTTAAGGGTGTGGTCACCCATGGACTAGGCCTAGTCACCTATTCTATGGAATGGGCAAGAACGATCGAAAACGATAGAGAATGACTGACAAAACAGCTAAAAAAGCAAGGAAAAACACTCGTTTTAGGGCGTGGTCACCCCTAGTGAGGGTGTGGTCACCCCTAAACTGGGTGTAGTTTCCTATTATAGGGAATGGGTGAGAACAATCAAAAATGATGAAGAACGACTAACAAAACGATTAAAAAAGCAAGGACAAATGCTCGTTTTAGGGTTAGGGATGCTTATCTAAGGACAGGGCCACCCCTGTTGAGGGTGTAGTCACCCAACTAGGGGGCAAGGCTACCTATTCTAGGGAATGGGTGAGAACGATCAAAAATGATTGAGAATGACTAAGAATGACTAGCAAATCGGCTAAAACAACAAGCAAAATCGCATGTTCTAAGGTCAGGGATGCCTATTGGTGGGCCTGGTCACCTCTCCTCAGGTTAGGGTAACCCCTCTTAAGGTCAAAATCACCCCTCTTGATAGAAAAAAACTTAAGGAAAAAGGCTATGGCAAAGGACAGAAAACACTCCAAACAACAAGAAAAGTGTATGGTTAGCAATTAAAGTGTCAGTTAAAATTAGATGAACAAGTGTCAGTGCTCAGTCAGTGTCAGGTTGGATCATCAAGGTGATGAAAACCCCAAGCAGGTCCCACTAAGAAGGGAATGTTAACCCTTTTTGGCTACTCCCTAGGCTCACACAAAGTGCAAGGGGAAAGCTTGAACAATATAACGCCCTCCTTGGGTAAAACAAAAAACTAAGTAAGCTATGATTTCTCGTTACCCAAGATCGCCAAATGATGCAAGGGGATTGGATATGTCAATAGCTTACTTACAAGCAAAACAAACAAATTTTATTGACTCCCTCCTACTTAGACTATGTGCCTACTTAGTGTAAAAATGAAAGTAAACAAATAACTAAAGTCTTGGCCTTTTCATCCTACAATAAACATGTTAGTAGTTTTTAACCTCTGTTCTTCATCAAAACGTGAAATAACTACATAAACATTAGTAAAAACCTTCACAATCACCAACAAGATGAGTTAGGGGGTTAATAATAATCAAAAGAAAAGAAAATGATAGAAATCAGTCTACAAAAATGACTCAAAACACTATTTTTTACCTTACATAGGTTGTTGTCAGGTTGGGTTCGCCCCTCTATAGGTCGGGATCACCCCTCTGCTAGTCGAGATCGCCCCCTTGCAGGTCAGGATTGCCCCTTTGTAGGTCGGGATTGTCCCTTTGCTGGTCAAGATCGCCCCTTTGCAGGTCGAGATTGCCCCTCTGCTGATCAAGATCGCCCCTCTGCTAGTCGAGATCGCCCCTCTGTTGGTCGAGATCGCCCCTTTGCAGGTCGGGATCACCCCTCTGCTAGTTAGGATTGCCTCTTTGTAGGTCGGGATCGCCCCTCTACTGGTCGAGATTTCCCATTTGTTGAAACAGAGAGTGAAACTCACTGTGGTGTCCCAGATAAGCGTCTGTGTTAGGTCAGGATCACCCCTTTCAAGTTGAGATCGCCCCTCTATGTCACCTGAACTTGCAAAATGTCAAAAAATAACAAACGTAAGAGTAAAAATGACCCATTTGTGGGTCCCACCAAATGTTCCAGAAATGTGTGCAAGTGTTTCTCTATCCTAAATGTCCAAAACTACCTAAGAAATGCAAGATAAAACAACACAAGAACACCTCAAGATTGGGCTACGTTAAACACAAATAAAAGAAAGATTAAAAAATGAAAATATACCTTCACTTGTGTTGATCCTTGGTTGTCCCTTGATGCAACTTGAGTGTGTGCTCCCTTTGATGGAAAACATGATAAAAGTGGATGCAAGATGAAGAGGATTTGATGGAGATTCAAATGAGAGACGTGGGAGTTTGGATAGATGCAAGAAAATGAGTGTGATGATAGCTTGAAGATGAGAAACAATGGTGGATGAGTGCAAAGTATGAGAGCTTGAAAGTTGTTGAATGCTTGATTGTGAAAACGAGTGTGTTGGTGAATGAATTTGTTGTTGCAAAATGGATAAGTGTTAGCCATTTAACCTAGGGAGACCAAATGGACAGTGGAGATTGAAAGAGAACAAGTAAGATCAATGGTTGAAGTGAAGAGTTATCTAGAGGAATTAAAAATTCTTTTTTAATGTGCATGGGAATGAGAGAGGTTGTTGGGGGAATAAAAGTGAATTTAAAATTCACATGATGGGGAATGTCCTAAGGATAAGACAGGGTTCCAAAAGGGGTAAGTACTTGTCCACATGTGAATGATGTGACAAGTGAGGAGTTCTAGAACTCCACATGTGAGTGATGTGACTAGTCAACTTGCATGGGAAAAGGAGAATCTTGGAGGGATAAAATGGAATTTAAAATTCCATTAGGAAGGACATGGGAATAATAAAAGGAATTTAATATTCCTTGAGAGATGAGAGAGTTGACCAAGGTATTGATTAAACTAGTTAATCAATGATTAGAGGACAATTATTGGCTAATGAAGGTTAGGAGCCAACTAGCAAAATTTGGAGGATGTAACACATCCTAATCATGAATTAGGAATGTGCACATCCCTAATGATGGGATTAGGTGGTGGATTAGGATTAATAAAAAGTGATGGAGGATGTGACATGCAAGGAATTAAATAAATGTCTTATTTAGTTAATTCTTTGAGGAAGAGGTGAATAAAGGGTAAGGTATTTAATTATTAACTAAATACATTAGGGATTTAGAAGAATTAAGGGTATTAATTAAATAATAGCTATATTACTTAATTAATACAAATAAGAGGATATTTAGATGAAAAGGGATAAATTTGGACAAATGTAAGTGTCAAAATTTAGATGTCTACACTATGAATGTATCGATAAACTTGTTTTCCACATCAAGTGGATCTGTACAAGGAAGAGAAGCTTCATCCATTGTTGAATCCATCTCGATGCAAGGATTAAGGTCATCAGAAGGTGGGGAAGAGCTCAACATGTCATCATAGTCACTCTCATCATTTCGAGTAGTCATTATCATTTTCATGTGTGCTAACTATTTCATCTTCTTCATTAGTGTATAGGTACCCCAGGGATCTCCCATAAGTATTTATTTGACAACGATCAGTTGTCTGAAATATAATTCCATCCTACCAAGGAAAACATGGCAATCCATTTGAGAATGTTGATTTGTTCGATGTATACTACATCCACTTGTCCTAACAAGCTATGATAGCTTTGGATCTCCTAATTCTTCCAATTTCTCCCTTAATTGATTTTGCACACGTGGGATATCTATCCAACATCTACCACCCTCCTTTGTCCATCCCTCATTTTTTTGTCCATCTTGCTCAAAAGAAATGTTCAAAGCATTGGAAGGTATTATTGATTTCTCATGACAGCAGTCTTGTATTAATACCTCATCTCTTTCAATATCATCAATACTATTAACATTTCCAATGAAACTAGATTCTAACCTGATATTTCCATTATACTCTGAATTTGTATCCATTTCATGCTCTTTGTCAAATAGAACATCAAAATGATATACTTTCTCATCAAATATTTTGCTTACAACTTCAGTATGATGTAATGGACTATGCTTTGGAATGTGACTGAAAAGAGATAATATAGTCACAACTTCATTGACAAGTGGAATACTTACCTCTGTGGTTGGATTTTGCAAAGATAGATTCTTCCATCAGCCTTGCATGGGATTGAATTGATTTGAATCATTGGAAAATGTGGTGTTTGGAAGATTAGGAAGGTTGTAGTTACTTGGTGAGGATGATTGCATCTACGTAGGGATGGTGGGTAAACTGGCATATGGATGTAAAGGATGGCAACTTGCAAGCACGCAGGTATTACAATCTTGATTTTGGCTAGTTTAATTTCTCATGTCATGTCCAGCTTGTGCCAGTAAGAGAGCTTTGTTCAATACATCACGTATGGAGGTAATTTCCCCACAATGTCTAATTTTTGCTATAAATGAAGGATTCAAACCTCAATATAGTAATGTTGTTTTAGCATATAATCATTAATGGTGTCCCTTTTGTAGCTACAAATTCAAATGATGGGTCTTGTTTTCGTGCATAAGGGTCAAACTAATTCATGAATAAAATTTCTAATTGCATCCATGAACAAATAGAATTTGGTGGAAGATTAACATACCATTGCCATGTTGTGCCTTGGAGTGTTTTGATGAACAATTGACAAATGATATCCTCATGTTGAATTTGGAGAAAATCCATCAAATCCTTGCAAATCTTAACATGATCTTTAGCAATTTGTCCACTCTTAGTGAAAAATAATGGAAGCCTATTAGGCATGTGATAAGGAATTTTGTTAAGAATCCTGGGAATACACAAAGGGATAACCATTAGAGCTAGGTTTTCCAAAATCCAACCCACTCCAACTCACAACAATCCAAAATTGCTCAAGTGGCCCTCTTTCTAGTGCTAATTCTATTGATGGCCAAATTGACATAGCAACATGCAAGCAAGATGTAATCACCTTACCTCTCTTTAAAAAGACAAATGATTGTTAAATCAATCACCTTCCAAGGTCTTGGATGTTGGGTCACAACATTGTTGTTTTGTTGAGCGGTCAATGAGGTTGTAATGTTCAAGGGTCTTGTTGGTTATTAAGCTTTTTTTGTTGTTGCAAGATCGAACTCATATCTAAACCTACTCTAATCAAGGGGTATAAAAATAAGAAAAAGATAGATTAGGGACACAAGAAAGAAAAGAATGTTGATTCATTCAGTTAACTAGATCTGTTACTCTTCAAGGAATTCTTTAACTAAAACTGCAAAAAAAATCAACCTGTAATCAATACAATTCCATTCATTCACAATGAAAACATTAATAGTAGATCACAAATCACAATTTTGAACAAAAGAAAAGATAAAACTTTACTCATTCCCTAAAAAATTCCAAATTAAATGATTAACCAAACAAATATCATTCCATAGAACAACTTAAAATAGGTTTAAATCTGTTTGCTTCTACGATTGCAAAACAAATATAAACAACATTTACAAATTTGGCAAGCTTCACCAGTGCACAGAAACCAATATCTTTGAGTTAGCTCAGCTAAACTGAGAAAATCAGAAAAATGTATCATCTATTATCTTGCTAAATTATAATCAACTCTAAAACCAAAATGTCTAACAGGCTTTCCTAAAATTCTCTCCTTCTCAAATGAGCCTGATTTGATAATAAATAGCTCAATAAATCCCATAATTTATGCTCAAATAGCTCATCAAAAGTTGTAGCTTTGTATACATGGCCTTCTTCTTACAGGAAACTTTCAGTTTCAACCCTTGCTTCACTCCAGTTAACTTCGGTTTGAAACTATATTCTAGGGTGATTCAGGTTAGCAATTACACTTTCCAACTGTACTTTGAGTTCTCTTCTTGTTGCATAATGTAGAGAAATATAATTTTCTAGAAATCGTGTCTTGTGGGCCCACCTTGTCTTCAGCTTACTCCCAGTAAATAGTCTTATCAAAAAATCTCGCCTCTTTGTACATGAGTTTTGTAAATCACTATTAATATGACCTATAATCATCAAAAAGGAACTTGTAAACATAATAGATTAATTAATAAATAAAATTAACCAATTAAAAACTAATTTCAAGAATTAATTAAGGACAAACAAATGCATGTAAAACTTTAAATTCCCACACTAATAATAGAACCTCTTTTTAAAACTAATGACATTTTAAGCCTTCTGTGTAACCATGTTTTAAGAGAATTTTGAAATATCCAGATTCACAGAAACCATCAGAGATTATTGAATGTCTCCTTGTACTTTGTCATATCAAGATCAACTCACTCCATGTTTGAGTTTTCACTCTACCTTTCTATTATACTCACCTCCCTAATACAAATGCAAAGGATGCTATCAATTATTGGGATGCAAACTGATAATATTCCCCACTCTAGTGACCTCCACCATTCCCAACATTCAATCCAGTACTATTTGAGGAACATTCCCAACTACTGTCATTTGAGTGCCTTATGATCACAAGGACAGATATGATACTCAGCTTCTATTCTCCAAGTAATGATACATTGTCCCTTTCTAGAACATAGAAACCAATCACTAGCATAGACCTTATAAGCATAAACCACTAAGAAATCAATCATCCTTTCACCCATTTTGCAAATGTACACCTACTTCAGAACCATTAAACCTTGGAATGGATGCTTTTGCTTCTTCCAAAGTGCTCATCATAACAAAGGAAAATCCCCAACTTCTTTCAATAGCTTTATCATAAATTACCTCCACCGTCTTGTTAAATTGGCTTGAAAATTCAAGCCAATTCTTCACTGGTAATGTCAAAGGGAATATTACCCACATACAATTTAGTACCATCAAGAATTGGAAATTTAATTTACTCATATGAGCCCTCACTCTCACAGTATCCTCTCCAAAGAATCCCTTCACGCATCAAACTATATCTATTCCTCACCAGTCCACATGCTTTGGTTGTGCTTTCACATTTGGTGCGGATTTCAACAATACATTTTTCTATAGATCGCTGTTTGTGCTTCCACATTCTCATACGAGGTATTTTGTCAAACAGTTTACTCGCCATATCGATGCTTCCACATTTGACATACATGTCGATGCTTCCATATTTTACATGCATGCGCTTTGAAATTTTCATGTTTTGCGTGAGTGTCTACTTGGCATTTGGTTTACAGTTTGTAAAGCCTCTTTAACAAATGCTTCCATCAAATGGTTCACTCGCCTTCTGTCTATGTTTCCACATTTTGCATTAAAATCTGCAGTCATTGCATTCCTTTCTGTACACTTTCAACTATTATAGCATCCGAAGAAACTAAATTTCTTTTAGGCAATCAAATGGTTCACAGCCTCATCTATGCTTCCACACTTGTATTTTGTCTCACAGGCATTTAAATTCCATTTCAAAGCTTTCATATGGCTGTGGATAAGGGCAATGTCAACAAAGCCTTGACAACTACCGGTTGCAATTGCTCGAAGGATTTCAAAACCTCATTTCCAAATCCATTTTATGCACCTCTGGCAACCATTGTATTCCCATGAGGTGAAATCCTCTTTGAGACATTCTATCAAATGGTTCACGTGCCACTTCACCCTTGGCGCGGGCGAGGAACTTGGCTCCACACTTGCCAAATGCATTGCTTGGGAGTTTCTAAAGCCTTTTCACCAAATCTATTTATATGCATTTTCTGCAATCATTGAATCCCGTTAGATGGCATTCCTTTCAGGCTCTGTGTAAAATAGTTCTCATACTTTTTTCCTGCTCTCATGTACTTTGAATTCATTTCTACCATGAGATAACAACTCTCTGATGCATTTTGTCAAACGTTTCATACACCTTGTCAATGCTTGCACATTGTTGTGCACATCCCTCGAGCATTGTAGTTCATGGGATAATGTCTTTGAAGTCTCATATTAAAAAGTTTGTGCGTCTTTCTTTTGCATATTTAATGGCCATGTGATGAAATCTCCTTTGAAGCAGTCTTTCGAATAGCTCATGCGTCTTGTCAATGCTTTCACTTTTTACAACAAAGAAGATGTCGGCAAAGACTGTAGGATTCGGCTTTGCACTTGCCCATCGCATTTGCTTGGGAGTTTCAAGGCCTTTTCAACAGATCCATTTTATGCTCCCTACAATTATATCATTTCATGGTGTTGCCTTTAATGGAGGTATCTTGTCAACATTTCACTTGCCATGTTGTGCCAACACTTTGCATGCTCTTTTACGCCCGTTACTCTATTGATTTTGCTGCCCTTCCATTACTTTTTGTGCGCAGCTGAGAGAATGATAGTGAAGGTTCAGAAGTAGGGGTTATACATGCAAATCACATTTTTCTTTGAACTTTTAAAGGCACTTCATCAAGAATTTCGAGTGCCTAATTTTGATCAGGTCCCTGTCACCCTGGCGCTTCATTTCTAACCACATCCTGCAATTCCTTCATGCCTCGCGGACAAGCCAATCAGAAACTACATTCCTGGGAGGTTATATTTCTCAAAGAATTTAATTTTTGCATCAAGGGCAGAGTCAGAGCTTATTTAGAAGCGGGATAGGAGCCTTGATGAGGGCGGAATAGGAACCAATTCAGAAACAAGATCGGGTCTTGATGAGGGTAGAATCGGAACAAATTAAGGAACGGGATCGGGTCTCGTTCAAGGAGGAATCAAAACAAATTTAGAACCATGAAATTTGGCAACGACTATCCAGCCCCGAGAATACACTGGGCATGGATGCATGAGCATCTGCAGTTTTTGGTTTATCCCGCCGTCAGTTCTCGTTTCTCTCAACGTCAAGTTTCCACTTGCAAACTCTGCCTATTTTCTGTGTCATTTTTTTTTCTCTATAAATGTATTTTTCGTCTGATGTGTTTTTCCTCTACAAATGTATTTTTTCTGTCTGATGTTTTTTCCTCTACAAATTTATTTTCTCTCTCATCATTTTCGCTGGGTAGCCGCTTATGTAATATAAACCTTTGGGTTTTTCATAAAAAGATTTAGTATTTAATTATAAAGAGATGATACGAATTTAAATAAATTCTAGAGTTAATCGAAAATAATTATATATAGAGTGCAAAGATATTATATTTTTCTTATGGTTTTAAAATATTTGTATAATTTAATAAGTTTAACAATTAAAATATTATATATTTTATAATATTAATTTAAGTAATTATAATTTATTTTTATTTTTGAAATATAAATTAATTATTTATTCTCAAATTTATTTTTACGCCGAAGGCGTTCCCTATATGAAGTTTGTCCGGGCTTCTTCAAAATCAATGGCGCTAAATCAATGGCGTGTAGTAGCGGATAACAAATGCAAGACGATGGAAACGCATCTGACCGTTTGTCATGTCAGTTTGCTTTATCTACTCACGTTTTTCCATTTATCACGTATTCATTGCGGGTCCCTACTTCGACCATTTCGGTGTGGCTAGGCATCTACGGCTACAAGCATTTAATGCCATTGTTTCCGGCGACTATTTTTCTGAGCGGAATCCTGTTGTGATATAACGCAGTAAATTTTTGAATATAACTGAAGATGACAAGCGATTCTTGAGGAAGCGTAATGGAGGAGAAAAACACCTACACACCATTACCAGCGCTCCTCTTTCAGTTAAAAACATTGTGACAGGATTGCCTACTCAAATTAGCCATTTAAGACATGTAACTTTTTTCAACTTCTGCAGGAGAAACAGCAGTATGGCCTGTGAGCATGACCGCTCTGATCTTCCTCTTTGAGATGAATGCACGAAAACCGACATTGAATCTGGTTTACTGTGTTCAATTTTTATTGGATGAATGCACGAGAACCAAAATTTCCGAATGGGCAATCAAAACAAATGCGAAAACGATTCACACAGGAACTGGCAGAAGATTGCAATATCTTCGCTAGGATTACAAAAGGCACGACAGACAAGAAGAACCCCCAAAACGCTATAAAGGAACAAAGAGTTGAACGAATAGAGTAAAATGGGAAACTAGAAGATTTTTTAAATTGAGTGCAAGTGCATAGAAGAAGATAAAGATACTCAGATAAAGAGGCCTTTCAATGCAGAAGAGAACGAGATCAAGGAGGTGATCATCAAAGTAATCAGAAGGGAAAAGTGGTCAAAATGGCCACCTGCATGACGAGAGGGTCTACCAAATATTCTTGACCAATATGGTGCAGTTGTTAGGCAGGAAAAGTTGGGGTCATTTACTAACTGAAAGCCTTGAGAAGAGGGACAAAAGGAGGTGGTGAAAAGAGCGATACCCACCATAGTGAAATCTCCAACAGTAGGGACATTTGCTAGCATTTTTTATGCTGCTGCCACTAGGAAGCGTTACAACTATTCAGAGGTGTGGAAAGGACAAACATGGAGCCTTTCAGCTTCTACATAGTTGTGGAGATTTTTTTCCGTTCTCCCCTGCCCCCAATCAAGTGCCTATCCAAAGTAACGGAAGGGATTCTCGTGATAAGATCTACTACTCAGACCCGCTTACCTAATCCTGCCAGATAAAAGATTGCCAGCCGTATCCACAACTGCCCTATCTATTCTATGGGGGTCAGGGAATAGAATGTATTGGTCGGGCCTTGAACGCCAGCGGTACAGGTGAACGCCAGCAGTACAGGAAAATCAATTGTTCATTAATAAAGAAGATGTACCAGCTCAACTCATGGTATCACTATCCGATAATGAATAGGAATAAGATGTAACAACGAAATTTGCATACCAATGCAACTCAGGGTGAGTTTTGGGTTTATGTTCTGATCAGTGTGTATGATGACGCGACACACTTTTGTATGGTCTCATCTGTCAGCCATCTTACAAATGCATCCAATATGACAGAAAAGAAATCAAAACCATGCATACTACTTTATATGTATATTTCAATTAATTATCTCAGCTAAAAACATTTTAGTTCAAAAAGAACAATATCAAATAATCTGAAAAAGATGTTATCTCATGCACTGCAATGATTGCAGGATATGTACAAAATGGATTGTTGAAAAGGCTTTAGAAACTTTCAAGCAAATGCAATTGGCAGGTGTAAAGCCAAATTCCACAACCTGGGCCAGCATCCTCCCTTCCTGTGCCAAAATGGAAGCGTTGGAACAGGGTATGGACATCCATCAAAGCATGGAAGGAGGATTTTGGTAGAAATGTATGCAAAATGTGGAAGCATAAAAAAGGCACGTGAACTGTTTGACAGAATGCCTCACAGAGAGGTTGTCTCATGGAATGCAATGATTGCAGGATATGCACAGAATAGATTTTTTTTAAGAGATTTAGAAACTTAAAAAAAAAATGCAATTGGCAGGTGTAAAGCTAGACTCTGCAACTTTTGCAAGCATTCTCCCTGTTTATGGACATCCATCAAAGCATAAAGAATAAAGGAATTTTATCAAATTTTACATCCATCAAAGCATAAAGAATAAAGGAATTTTATCAAATTTTACAGTTGCAACTACCCTGGTGAACATGTAAGCAAAATGTGGAAGCATAGAAAAGGCACGTGAACTATTTGACAAAAATGCTCCAAAGAGATGGCATCTCATGGAATGCAATGATAGCAGGATATGCATAATATGGATTTTGCAGGGATGCTCTCAAAATATTTGAATTAATGAAGCACTCTGGAACATATCTAGACATTATAAGCTTTGCTTCTGTTCTATATGAATACAGCCATGCAGATTTAGTGGATGAGGGTTGTACATATTTCAATCACATGAGTAACCCTTATTGCATTACACCTACAATTGATCATTAAACTTGTTGGGTTGTGTGGATGTGTTTTCTGGATGACTGTAAATCTCAATCTAATTCTTAAACTCTCATTTCATATATATACATGTTCTAATGTCATATGCATATCAATGAAATGGGTATTTAACAGTTCAACTTGTTAAAAATATAAATTTAGTGAATATATATTCCTTTTTATATTATATCCATACCATATACATGTATAGAAGAAAAGAAGAAAACTAAAAATCCTGTGAATATACATATCCCTTCTTTTATATATATAAGTGGGTATTTAATAGTCCAAACTTCTATGAAACTTTTCAGCACTAAACAAAACTATAGATCTTGTAATTGTATTCAATTTTAAAGACTCAATAAAATTTCCTACAAGTGGTATTGTTGAATATTCATTTCATTGATATACATATGGGCACAAGTCTTTAAGTCTATTTTTGTGCGTATGTATGTGTATAATATGTATATATATTGGACCTTGTGATTAGCATACACAGTATGTTCAAGGCTTTGATGAAATCCTTGTAAGTCTTTTTTTTTGTTTTCTTCAGTGTTGGATAGAATTTTTAGTGAGTCTTATTGTTGAATATCCATTTCATTGCATATCCATATAAGCATTTGTATGTATGTCTCTACCTATTTATATTTATATGTATAATATGTATAAAAATTGAGCCCTTAGAGTACATATGGTATGATTCAAGACTTTTTTTGAATCCTTGTAAGTATGGTTTATAATTTTATTCAGGATAGAATTTCTTACAAAGTCTTATTCCTAACTACCCATTTCATTGATATGTCTAGATTTGTGTGTGAATAATGGGTATGCATATTGGGACTTGTAATTAGAGTGCACATAATATCTTTGATAGAATCCATGTTAGTTTGGTTTATGAAGATTGATTTATATAAACACATCATGTACATTTCTACATATACAATTTGTATACACATAAGATTTTATGTATATACTTGTAGTTTGCTTTAGGGCATGATTGGATTATCTGCAAGAATGATTTCTTATTATAGATTTCCTTGATATTTCTCAAAAGAGGCACCTACTCAAATGCGAAGGGGGTGACACACCTTGTTGAAAAATATGTAATATAAGTGGAAAACAATGCCCTTGTATACATTGTGGATATCACAAGTGGCTATGGAGAGAACACATGGTTTAGTAGCCTTGATAGGAAATTATGTCTACTTTTTGAATATCCATTTGGTTTAAAATTTAAATCCACATCTACATACGTGCGCACACACATTGGGTCCTATGGTTAGTTTGGTAGAAATTATAGTGATTTTGGCTTCTAAATACACATTTTATTGATATCCCTCTCTTTCTCAACCTCTCTCTTTGTTCTTTAAGTCTTACTCTATTTTTTCCTCTATCTCCTCACCCTCCTCTCTCTCTTGCTCTTCCTCCCTCTATCTATCCCTCTTTCTATGGGTATCACCCCCTCTATCTATTGCAAACATAACATGAGCCTATTGGTAATGGAGCTTTTATCTTCCTCATTAATAGGTTTTGGTTTAGACGTGTTTGGGTCCCTATAAAAGGATGCATAGTTGATTTGAAGCTATGCATAGTTGATTTTAAGCTCACTTATCCATTGAGACCTTTGTTGCACAAACAACATCATTTGCTAAATGACCTACCAATTGACCTCATGTAGTGCAAAATGTTTTTAAAAAATAGACCAATTTTTTTCCTAATTGACCTTCCACACCTCTTCGGCGTACCCATTGCACACCAATGTGCCATTGCTAGTTATTATAAATTAAAATTATATAAAAATAAAGCATATGATTGAATAAAAAATAAAGGTAGGTATTTTAAATATTTTGGACATCTCTATTTAACATTTTTAATATTTATGTCAAGAATTTTAATATAAATTCTATGTGGTTGTTATAAATTTAATTAATTATTATTTTTGAAAAAAATATTAAACATATTTAAAAACAGATATTGTATTTTTCTTATGTTTTTAAAAATATTTGTATAGTTTAATAAGTTTAACAATTAAAGTATTATATATTTTATAATATTAATTTAAGTAATTATAATTTATTTTTATTTTTGAAATATAAATTAATTATTTATTCTCAAATTTATTTTTATTATAAATTAAAATTATATAAAAATAAAGCATATGATTAAATAAAAAATAAAGGTAGGTATTTTAAATATTTTGAACATGTCTATTTAACATTTTTAATATTTATGTCAAGAATTTTAATATAAATTCTATGTGGTTGTTATAAATTTAATTAATTATTATTTTTGAAAAAAATAATAAACATATTTAAAAAGGGATATTATATTTTTCTTATGGTTTTAAAAATATTTTCATAATTTAATAAGTTTAAAAATTACAATATTATATATTTTATAATATTAATTTAAGTAATTATAATTTTTTTTAATTTTTGTAATGTAAATTAATTATTTATTCTCAAATTTATTTTTATTATAAATTAAAATTATATAAAAATAAAGCATATGATTGAATAAAAAATAAAGGTAGGTATTTTAAATATTTTAGACATGTCTATTTAACATTTTTAATATTTATGTCAAGAATTTTAATATAAATTCTATGTGGTTATTATTAATTTAATTAATTATTATTTTTGAAAAAAATATTAAACATATTTAAAAAGGTTTGTTTGCTGCAAAGTTCTTAGGAGCAATTTTTGTTCTGTGAAGAGAAGAAAAATTGCAAGTACCTAGTTGTGGTTTTGTTTTGTTTTTTTTAACAATGATGAGGAAAGGTGATTTACATGTCAAAAATGCAAACCCTTTGATCACCTATGTATAATTGTTTTTTTGGCAATTTTTTTGTATAAACAATTATTTTCCTTTGTATGAGAAGATATATTAATAACAAACATTTGGTTTAGTGAACCATAATTTTGAGTTCAATTGTTCATTTATGGTTAAGATCAAGGTCCAATTAAGGTTATGATTTAATTAGGGTTCATAGTTAAGGTTAGAGTTCAATAAATGGTCAATTAGAATTAGCATTAAAATTTATTAGGGATAAGGTTGCAATTACATTAGGGCTAGAGTTAAATAAGTTTAGTATTACAATTCAAAGAGATTTCTTTTATAATTTTCTTAGGATAATTGATTAAATAAAAAAATATTATTGTAATAAAAAGATTGAGTAAATATGAATAAACAAGTTAAATTTACAAGTATTTATCTCTAAATTTAATGAAGATGTTATTATACAAGTATGAGGAATGTAAAATGTACAATCATTTATCTCTAAATTTAATGAAGATGTTATTATACAAATATGAGGAATGTAAAATGTACAATCATTTATCTCTAAATTTAATGAAGATGTTATTATGCAAATATTAGAAATGTATTTCTTCATACGTTATTATTTAAAAATTTAATGATTATCACCAATTTATGAATTTGATTGTGTACTATTTTGGTTCATTTTTAATGTCATCTAAGGATCTCTATGTATGTAGAATTGAATTTGAAGTTTGAATCTAAAATTTTAACTCACATATTTGATCTCACTAAATTAAATTGTTTCAAAATTGTTTGTCTCTATATATGTGCTCCAAATTTGATAGGGAACACATATTGGATTTGAATTTTGAAAATTAAATTTAAAATTTTGAGTTTACTATTTAAAAATGTTAAAGCTCAATGTAAATCTTTTTTATTATTTACATCTATATTGTTTTTTTTTTTTTAGTATATTTATTTGACTTGTGCATATGTAACATTTAATTTTACTTTTGAAAAAGTCAGTATTCAAGTAAAGTTATTTTAAAAAATTTATAGATTTATTTGTTTCTTATTTTCCAAATATTATATTATTAATATTTGAGATGTCATTGTGAAATTCAAGAAAAGATGTCAAAAAAATTAAATTAATTATTAACAAATTTGATATATAAATAATAAAAAATGCACTTATATAATAAATTGAATGATATATATTTAATATTTATATCATATAATATCATATAAATATTGAAATCTATTTTTTTAATCAATATATACATTATAAATTTAATTAATTTAAATTAGTTTTAAATTCTTTAATCTAAAAAGTAAGAAAAAATATATCAAATATCTAGATTATATAGTTATAGGATAAAAATATCTAGATTATGTTCTACAAAATATTTGTAAATTAAAAAAATTAATATTTTAATTAATTCCATATATGTATATAATGAAAATGTTCTTGAATTTTATACGAAGGAGAATGTAAAATATTCCATTAACTCAATATTTAGGATTTAGAATAGAGATATTGGATCAAGAAAATATTTAGTGATTTTTATTTGAGAAAGAAATTGCCCCCCAAAATAGGAGAAAACCCCCTGAAATAGGAAGTAAACTAGAAAATTTAATCACTAGTTACAAACTGCCCCTTGCTATAATTCCATAGGGAACAAATAATATCTATTTTGTTGATCATGACTATTAAATATATGAATCAATAGTCTATTCAATTTATACTGGTAAAATTTATATATCTTATATTTTTTGTGGTATGCAAAATGTATAGAGTATTTGTGGTTAAGTAATTCTAAACTAGAAGTAAAATGCAAATTTGTGACAACTTATTGTAGAAAATACTAATTACCAAATGAAAATTTCAATCTAAATATTTATAATTAGACTATTAATTCATATATTTAATTATATTGATCATCAAAATATATATTATTTAAATATGTTTAATATTCTTTTCAAAAATAATAATTAACTAAATTTATAATAATCACATAAAATTTATATTAAAATTCTTGACATAAATATTAAAAATGTTAAATAGACATGTTCAAAATATTTAAAATACCTATCTTTATTTTTATTCAATCATATACTTTTTTTTTTTATATACTTTTAATTTATAATAAAAATAAATTTGAGAATAAATAATTAATTTATATTTCAAAAATAAAAATAAATAATAATTACTTAAATTAATATTATAAAATATATAATATTTTAATTGTTAAGCTTATTAAATTATACAAATATTTTTAAAACCATAAGAAAAATATAATATCTTTGCACTCTATATATAATTATTTCTGATTAACTCTAGAATTTATTTAAATTTGTATCATCTCTTTATAATTAAATAGTAAATTTTTTTATGAAAAACCCAAAGGTTTACATTACATAAATGGCTATCCAACGAAAATGATGGGAGAGAAAATACATTTGTAGAGGGAAAAACAACAGACGAAAAAATTACATTTGTAGAGGAAAAACACATCAAACGAAAAATACATTTGCAGAAAAAAAATATTGATACAGAAAATGGGCATAGTTTGCACGTGGAAGCCTGACGTTGAGAGAAACAAGGAATGATGGCGGGAGAAACGAAAAATTGTAGATACTGATGCATCCATGCCCGGTGCATTCTTGGGGCTGGATAGCCGTACCCGGTTGCTGCTCCTGAACAATTTAAAGGTGTCTTTTCGGGTCGGGGGAAAACATTAAAAGAAAATTTAAAAATATCTCATGCACGGAGATAATACGAAACCCAACCCCGTATGTAGCTCGTTAATTTGGAATCAGAATAAACAACAGCACAGAACCCAACGTAGTTAAAATTTCATGGCAAAGGCTATCCAGCCCCAAAAACGGATAGTAAGGGGCTTGCATCCATCCATGGCCATCAACGTCCGTGCAACTTCAGTACACCTGCAACAAACGGTAGAACTGTGAGTCCAGTAAGTTTTGATTTTAACGTCTGTAGCCTCCACCATGTTGAGGTGGAAAATTTAATCGTCAACCATTTTCACAAATTTCCCGCTACATACGCCTAAATTTTCCGCTGCACCATTTGCAGTATAATGTAAATTTGTACATTTTTTTTTTCATCGCTAATGTAAACTCCATCCTGCACACTTGAAATTTGTACAAAAGGAAATGTTTAAAAAAGATTACGCAAAACTCCCCTCCTTTATAAATAAAGATATTATTTATTTTTAATAAAATCATGAAATTTGTATATTTGAAATAATTGTTTCTATTGTTTTCAAATGAGTAATGATTAACTATTATTTTTTAAATAATTATGAAAATATAAAGAATACAATGTGTTTTATATCTATATTTAATATTTTTTTGATAAGTATTTATTTTAAATATTTTTTATTTATTAATAAATTATTAATTTTACAATATAAATATTTGGAAAAGGTAGTAAATTTTTTTGTTAAGTTAAAATGATTAAATAATTCTTTTATAAGATAAGTCATATAATTTGTAAAATGCTGTTAAATTTTCAATTTTTAAATATTTAAAATGATTAGAAGTTATTATGTTCATATTTCAATGTGTATGTTTATTAAACATTAATATATAAAAACTATATTAAATAAATGATAATTGGTGAATAAAGTTGGAAACCTAAAAATATGTTGATTGTATATCTCTCCAAGTCTTATTTTTTATAATTCAATTTTAATTAAGAAACATATCTAGGAAGAATATAATTGGATGAAATATTTGTAATTAATTTTAACATTGTTATATTTATATATATATAATGGAGACAAACTAAAAATGAAAAATATTATTTTGTTTCATGCTTAGAGTAATTTTACATTAGATTTATTAAAAAATAAGATTCATTGTTTTATTGGTCAAAATTAATTTTTACTTGTTAAATAATAAATTAGATTATATTTAAAAATAGTTAATAAAGAGTTGTTTTTTATGATTTTGAAATTGTCAAAAAATTAAAAAATAGATAGAAAAGAAAATATAAATAACAATTACTTAAACAATATATGATAATTGAAAAATCAATAAGTAAAACTAGAATTTTAATGATGTTAAAGTTCTACCTTAATACCAAGTTTATTTTCAAGATCTTTTACCAACATAATATTGTTCTTGTATCATTTTAACTTTTTTCCTTGATATGAGTTCCTTTTGTCTTGATATAATCTTTTTTTATTAGATAAACCACTATAAGTTCTTTATTATTCCATTCATATAGATTTATAATGCAATTAATTGTGCATTCATTTTTTTATGTTAGCCTTTTGTGCTCTCATAGTTACTATTATACACAAACTTTCACAAACCCACTAAGATCAAATTGCTCTAATTCCAAAATTAATTTGTAAATCATTATAATTTTATAATTTAAGATCACAAAATTATTTTACTTATAATTACTTGGATAAAATGAATTTTAATAAAAGATAATGAAATATAGAACATAAAATACTAAAAAAAAACTTGTACAGTAATAGTCATGAAAACTCAAATAATTCATTATTTTATCCTAAAAATCTCATGAGGGGAAAGCTAGACTCTGTGGTAGTGGTAATTTCCCTAAACTACCTTTTTTCATTACATAGGAAAGTACTTGAATAGAGGTGAAATAGTGGTTTCCATCTAATTTTTGTTCATCTCCTTCAAATTAGTGAATAAGAAAATTTCCTCTCTTCAATATAATCCTCCAATGAACCAAAGTCCTACTTTAACCTCTTTTATAGATTCATTAGAATGCAAGAAGATTCTTTTTGGTACTATGATTTCACACATTCATTAGGTGTGAAGAAAAACTTTTTTATTTTATATTTCAAGTTTGTAAATGGGCCAATACCTTACTTTTAATGTTTGTTCACTAGATCTTTTCATATCAAACATCAAGAAAATTATTCACATCCTTTAATTTAGGTCTGACAAATAAATAAATAATATTTTACTTTAGCATACATGATTCACTATATCTCACCTGCATGTTAAAGTGGAGGTAAAATATAGAGATACAAAGTATAGCCCCAAATTATAGTATTTTTCATATATACATCTTAGTATCTTAATGTTCAAGAATTTATTATCTTAATTATATTCATAGTTGGGAAATTGTTTATTTGTATTCAAAACTACAAAGGTTTCTTACTTGAAAATGGGTTGTCAAAATTAACTAGGACCTCAACTTTGTGGCAATTTTACAAAAGGACACATAAACATTCTATGTAGCTTGGGGGACTATGATACTACATATAATTTTTAAATGACAAATATATGTAGTGGTCCAAAATATTATCTAAAATGAACTTAATCATTTTTAATTTTTTTATGTTCCCATAAATTTGTAAATTGATTAGTGATACATGCTATTATACCTTAGTTGATTGGAATAGAATAGAATTACAGTGTTTGTTAAAATGTGAGTAAAATACTTACCTATAAACAAATTATACCACCTTAAAAATTCCACACATACGCTTTCATAATATTTTAGCTTTTACTTTATACTCACATGTTGATACTTGTAAGAAAATGTTGTTTTATATTATTAGTATAATTAAAATAAATAAAAATAGTAGGTGGTAAATTATTAATAAATGAAATGGTTAATAAGTGTTTCCTATAGAATAGTTTTTAATACAATCTAAAATAAAAGTTTTTTACATTTTTAATTTAGGTTGATTAAAATAAATAGAAATAGAAATAATTAATGAAATGATTAAACAATTTTCATGTTTGTAATATAATTGAAAATATAGTTGATATTAGTTAGTTAGAAGGTTAGTAAATATTGATTAATTTAGTAATTTATTTGTTTTAAAATTTATAATATAATTTTTTAAAATAACTTATTGATTTAATAAAATATTTTTAAAAAAATTGGTTAACTTTTATTTGTAAGATTTTGAGATCTTCTTGATAATTATTAAATTATGAGATGATGTATTATTTTCAACACAATTCGAGTAGTATATAGTTATTTGAATTTATGTAATATATATATATATATATATATATATATATATATATTTCATAAAAAAAATTATAAATATAATATTGTTAATATAATAAAACAATAAATCTTATTTTTTAATAAATGTAATGTAAAATTACTCTAAGTATGAAACAAAATAATATTTTTCATTTTTAGTTTGTCTCCATTATATATATATATATATATATACCACAATGTTAAAATTAATTACAAATATTTCATCCAATTATATTATTTCTAGATATGTTTCTTAATTAAAATTGAATTAGAAAAAAAAAGACTTGTAGAGATATACAAAAAACATATTTTTAGGTTTCCAACTTTATTCACCAATTATCATTTATTTAATGTAGTTTTTATATATTAATATTTAATAAACATACACATTGAAATATGAACATAATAACTTCTAATCATTTTAAATATTTAAAAATTGAAAATTTGACATCATTTTACAAATTATATGACTTATCTTATAAAAGAATTGTTTAACCATTTTAACTTTAACAAAAAAATTTACTACCTTTTCCAAATGTTTATATTGTAAAATTAATAATTTATTAATAAATAAAAATATTTAAAATAAATACTTATTAAAAAAATATTAAATATAGACATAAAACACATTGTATTCTTTATATTTTCACAATTATTTAAAAAATAATAATTAATAATCATTACTCATTTGAAAACAATAGAAACAATTATTTCAAATATACAAATTTCATGATTTTATTAAAAATAAATAATATCTTTATTTATAATATACCTACCTACATAACATTATCTCATTTTAAAATTTAGCACTACAAAAGGGGAGTTTTGCGTAATTTTTTTTAAACATCTCCCATTTGTACAATCGGTAAATTTCTCCACATAATCAAGTGTGCAGATGGAGTTTACAAATTTACATTATACTGCAAGTGGTGCAGCGGGAAATTTAGGCGTATGTAGCGGGAAATTATGAAAATGGTTGACGATTAGATTTTCCACCTCAAATTAGTGTAGGCTGGCGGTGGATGACCTAGGCCCACTTACTTTCTGGCGCAGGCTACGAACGGGCGTTAAAATCAGGCAAAGGCTATAGAGGTGACAATTTGCACCGGGCATGGATGGCCATCCCATGGCTGCACCCGTGCAAACCCTGCAAGCTTCTGCTACGGTCAAACCCGCTGTGTTCATGCTTGTCCCTCCTAACGGTTTCTATACTTCCTCCTGCAGCTGTCCCATCACCTCCAAGTCCTGCACTCTTCACTAAATTTATAGACAGGTGCAATGCAATTAAAAAAATTTGACTTACAAATTTATTTATTTTTTACCATGTTTTAAACAATTAAAAAAGAATGGCATTTTACTAAATTAAATTTAATAAGAACATGGTATAATTAAACACATAATTTTTTTGTAATTTAATTTAATTTAATTTAATTATTGTGTTTTAATAAATTATTTTGACTTAACAAAAAAATTATAAAAAATAATTGTCAATTAAAATATTAGTTTTATAATATAAAGGATTAATTAAAAATCGTTAAAATAGTTTTATTTGAGTTAAAGTAAAAAAATTTACTATGTTTTATATTATTTAGAAACATTTAAATTTAATTTATATAATTTTTTAAAATTATTTTAGAGTTCAAATTAAGTATAATTTGTTTATAATTTAACACATTTTATTATATAAATATTATTAAATATAAATTAAAAGAATTATAATTATAATTAAATATTTGAATATTAAACTATTAAATAAATTGGTTTAATTCTTATAAATTAAGTGTATCTTTTATAAACAAGAGCTACCGGCAGCCAAGTTTCTGCCAAAATGTTATAAAATAGTTACGTTTTAAAAAGTTAGAAATGAAATTATTGATGACAAAAAGTTATAAAATATTTATGTTTTAAAAATTTAGAAATGAAATTATTGTGTAACAAGAACAAATGATTAAGCTAAGGATTGTATTTGTTGTCATAATTTTAGTTCTAGAGAATTCTTAATTACCAATTCTTATTTCTGCATATGAATCCAATTGAATGCCTTTCCATATCATTATGGAAAATTTTATTATTGCAACCCTAACTCTAACACTAATTAAGCCCTACCCCTAACCTAATTGAACTTGTATTATAACCCTAACTCTAACACTAATTGAATTGTAATCATAACCCTAGGTATCATTGAAACCTAACCCTAATTGTATCAAAACTTAGGGTTAGGGTTCAATTAGTATTCAATTTGGGTTAGGGATCAATTAGGGTTACAATTCAATAAGGGTTTAATTAAGGTCAGGGTGAATTGGCTGCAAATCTAAGTTGTCGCTAGTGTAATAAGTACCATTATTTATTTTCAAAAAGCAATTCAAGATTTCATTTCGAATGGAAAATAATATATTAAAAATTAATATAATATTAAAGTGGAGAATATAGTAGCAATTCTAATAATCAATAAAAATGTTAAATTTAAATGTTAATCAGGTTTTAAAAATATAATTAAATAATAATGTATTTATTGATTTGTCAATCTAAATTAAATAAAACAATTATGTTTAAAAAATTATTAGATAAAGATATTAAGTGAAAGTAAAAAATAATTATGATAGAGTTCACATATATATTTAAAAATATATAAAATTAATAAAATAATTTTTCAAATAAATAGAATAAAATAACTTTAAACATGTAAAAATAAAATAGAATAAAATAACTTTAAACATGTAAAAATACATGTTTAAAGTTATTTTATTCTATTTATTTGAAAAATTATTTTATTAATTTTATATATTTTTAAATATATATGTGAACTCTATCATAATTATTTTTTACTTTCACTTAATATCTTTATCTAATAATTTTTTAAACATAATTGTTTTATTTAATTTAGATTGACAAATCAATAAATACATTATTATTTAATTATATTTTTAAAACCTAATTAACATTTAAATTTAACATTTTTATTGATTATTAGAATTGCTACTATATTCTCCACTTTAATATTATATTAATTTTTAATATATTATTTTCATTTGAAATGAAATCTTGAATTGCTTTTTGAAAATAAATAATGGTACTTATTACATAGCCTACTGATAACTTAGATTTGTAGCCAATTCATGTGCGGGCCCTGACCTTAATTAAACCCTTATTGAATTGTAACCCTAATTGATCCCTAACCCAAATTGAATACTAATAGAATAAAATAACTTTAAACATGTAAAAATAAAATAATTCTTACATAAATAAAAATAAAAATGTAAATAAAATAATTATTTAATAAATAAAAATGTTATTTTAGATAAAAATAAAGTCAAGAATACATATAAAATAAAATTAGAATAAATATTAAGTAAAGAAAATAACTAAAGACTATATTTTAAGAAATCTTTTAGATATCTATACTAAGTTATTTGTCACTTTTGTGAATTTAGATTTATTATTTATTATTTATTAGTTTTACTTTAGAATTGATTATTTCATTAGATGAGTATAAAAATATTTAATCAAATAAAAAAAAAAAAAGAGTAAGTAGATATCAAATTTAAAAACTAACTAATAATTCTTCAAATGTCAATTTTAAATTTTAAAAATTAAATATGATTATATTAGAAAAATTGTTACAATCTTAGAAAGAGATATAACTGTTGTTTATTATTTGATAAACAAATAATTAATCAAACAAAATAAAAAATAAATAATAATTTTATGAAATGTAAAAAAGGTAGCTATTAAAATTATTAAAAAAATTACTTTTTAAAAAGTAGTTATATATATACACACACTTTTGCAAGTAAAAGATGAGAAATTTTAAACAAGAGTCATGTTGTGTCAAGTTTCTTAAATAATTTAAATTAATTTAAATTACATTTAGAATAGAAGCATGGTTCATGAAATGAAATACCAAAGATATGCAATTATATATTATAAAGTTAAATCTAGTTCATTTAAGAAAAAAAGGAAAGTGTAAGGTAACATAAAACATTAGAGAGTTAGATAAAAAAGAAATAATATTAAGAAGAATGTATCTTTATCCATTAGCAATTAGAGTTGACTTTTTAGAAGAGATGTCAATATAGGGGTCATTAAGTTATTTCCAAAGGAGAATATTTTGCTTTATTTAAAAAAATGGAATCCATTTTAGTTTTATCTTTCCAATTTAATATTATTAAATAAACTAAAATGATAATAAAAAAAATGGTAGCTATGTTAATCAGATTTTAAAAAATATAATTAAATAATGATGTATTTATTGATTTGTCAATCTAAAATAAATAAAATAATTATGTTTAAAAAATAATTAGATAAGAATATTAAGTGAGGTAAAAACAAATTATGATAGAGTTTACAAAACTAATTAATTTAATTTTTCTAAAAGGTGGGAATTGGAACTTCAATATTTAAAAACCTTATTATTATGCTTTTTCTATTAAAAAAAACTATTATTATGTGTTTCTTATAAACTTCACAATAGTATGTTTTTAAAAACAAATTTGTGATAAAATAGATTTAAAAGGAACCACATTATTGAATGCATTTTTTTGTGATATTTGAAATTCTAATATTGACTATATAAAACCCACTATCCCCTTTAAAATTTGAGTTCAATAAGATAATTAGTGGGTAACTTGTTTTCAACTTCATTTGGTGTTAATATTATAAATACCTTTATACAAGGTAAAAGGGTATATTTCCACATATATGCCTTATAAAAGAAAGATAACAGAGTGGGTTCCAAAAAGTGAATTAAATTAAGGAAAAAAATCCTTAAAACACAATGCACAAACAAATCTCAAGGTTTTAAAAGTTAGAAATCTAACCCCGAGGAATAGGCACACAAGTGGATTGCATACATGAGACCAAATGGTTCTATGTTCCTTGCCCTATATTGCAATACTTATTGTGCCAAGATAAACTATTTGTTAAGTGATAAGGATCCCTACACATTAAGGGAGCCCTTTAAGATTACTATGAACATTAAGAGCTAATAAACGAAAATAACATAAGATGAGTGAGATGATGGTTTTTCCTCAAGACAAATGATAGAGAAGAAAATCCCATGTGTTAAAAGATAAGCTAGATTAAGTGATGTGTGCTTTAAACTAATTGAGCTACAAGGTATATTGAAATGAAAAGGGTTTATCCAATGAAAGGTATAACCACGATAAGTAAGGAAAAAACCAATAGGTCAACCTCCTAGAAATACCATTCTTTACACTTGCAAAAATTTCTGAGAACAATAATATTTAGACATGTATATGTTCTAGAATGATAATGTAGGATTAGTTTGTTTCATGCTATAGTTAAAGAATTCCTCAAATGATTCTTTTATCCATTTCATAGGATTTTGTGAATGTTTATTGGATATAAGAGGATGATTAAATAAATACAATTGAATTCCTTGGAATATAAGTATATAGTACTAAATCACTCCAAATTAGAACCAAGTTGGATCAACGTGAGAAAGAAATAGTAAGTATTCAACCAAATTTTGAATTTAAATTTTAAAAATGTAGGGGTCAAATCCATAGGTATAGGATCAATCTTGTACGTATGTGATTGGTTTAGGACATGGAAGTAATAGTATCTAGGTAGAGAATGAATTTGTAGATATGGGTGACAATAAAGGGGATAATAAACATTAGATATGCAATAATATGTGTGGACATTGATAACATGGAGCTAAGTGTAATAGAATGTATAAATAGAAACAAATAAAATGATGGAAAAATAATTCCAACTTTATAGAAATGTATTCCATTTCCTCTTAGGTATCTAAGGTATGGGTTATTGGGCCGTGGGGACACCCTAACGCATAAAAAAAATTGTAATAATTAATTTATTTATAATGAGAAATATATGTTTTAGAATATTTTATTTATGATATATAGTTAAATAATAATTAATCATTTTTATTAACAATTTAAAAATTATTAATAAATAAAGCTAAAGCTAACCCTAACCCTAACCCTAATAACTCCATGCTAACTCCAACCCTAACCCCACTGCTCATCTTAAACATAATCCTAAAGCTAACCCTAACCCTATTGCTCATCCCAAACACATTTTTAAGCTTAACCCTTTTTATATATTTTAGTATATTTAATATAAAAATTTAATGTAAGTTATAGTTAAGGGTCAAACATTTTTATTTTTATTTATGTAAGAATTATATTAATTTTTACATGTTTAAAGTTATTTTATTCTATTTATTTGAAAAATTATTTTATTAATTTTATATATTTTTAAATATATATGTGAACTCTATCATAATTATGTTTTACTTTCACTTAATATCTTTATATAATAATTTTTTAAACATAATTATTTTATTTAATTTAGATTGACAAATCAATAAATACATTATTATTTAATTATCTTTTTAAAACCTGATTAACATTTAAATTTAACATTTTTATTGATTATTAGAATTGCTACTATATTCTCCACTTTAATATTATATTAATTTTTAATATATTATTTTCCATTCAAAGTGAAATCTTGAATTGCTTTTTGAAAATAAATAATGGTACTGACAACTTAGATTTGCATCCAATTCACGTGCGGGCCCTGACCTTAATTAAACCCTTATTGAATTGTAACCCTAATTGATCCCTAACCCAAATTGAATACTAATTGAACCCTAACCCTAAGTTTTGATACAATTAGGGTTAGGTTTCAACGATACCTAGGGCTATGATTACAATTCAATTAGTGTTAGAGTTAGGGTTATAATACAAGTTCAATTAGGTTAGGGTTAGGGCTTAATTAGTGTTAGAGTTAGGGTTGCAATAATAAAATTTTCCATAATGATATGGAAAGCCATTCAATTGGATTCATATGCAGAAATAAGAATTGGTAATTAAGAATTCTCTAGAACTAAAGTTATGACAACAAATACAATCCTTAGCTTAATTATTTGTTCTTGTTACACAATAATTTCATTTCTAAATTTTTAAAACATAAATATTTTATAACTTTTTGTCATCAATAATTTCATTTCTAACTTTTTATAACATAACTATTTTATAACATTTTGGCAGAAACTTGGCTGCCGCAGCTCTTGTTTATAAAAGATACACTTAATTTATAAGAATTAAACCAATTTATTTAATAGTTTAATATTCAAATATTTAATTATAATTATAATTCTTTTAATTTATATTTAATAATATTTATATAATAAAATGTGTTAAATTATAAACAAATTATACTTAATTTGAACTCTAAAATAATTTTAAAAAATTATATAAATTAAATTTAAATCGTTTCTAAATAATATAAAACATAGTAAATTTTTTTACTTTAAGTCAAATAAAACTATTTTAATGATTTTTAATTAATCCTTTATATTATAAAACTAATATTTTAATTTCACAATTATTTTTTATAATTTTTTTGTTAAGTCAAAATAATTTATTAAAACACAATAATTAAATTAAATTAAATTAAATTAAAAAAAAATTACTGTGTTTAATTATACCATATTCTTATTAAATTTAATTTAGTAAAATGCCATTCTTTTTTAATTGTTTAAAACATGGTAAAAAATAAATAAATTTGTAAGTCAATTTTTTTTTTATTGCATTGCAGCTTCTATAAATTTAGTGAAGAGTGCCGGACTTGGATGTGATGGGACAGCTGCAGCAGGAAGTACGAAACCGTTAGGAGAGACAAGCATGGGCACATCAGGTTTGACCGTAGCAGAGGCTTGCAGGGTTTGCACGGGTGCAGCCATGGGATGGCCATTGATGCCCGGTGCAAATTGTCACCTCTATAGCCTTTGCCTTAAAATCAAAACTTACACGAACGGGCGTTAAAATCAAAACTTACTGGGTGACAGTTCTACCGTTTGTTGCAGGGGTACTGAAGTTGCACGGACGTTGATGGCCATGGATGGATGTCAGCCCCTTACCATCCGCTTTGGGGCAAAGGCTATCCAGCCCCCAAAACGACGTGGTAAGGGGGCTGGCATCCATCGGCAGCCGCATCCATCCATGGCCATGGACTCGTACGGTAGAACTGTCAGCCGCTGTGCCCAGGAAGTTTTTATTTTAACACCCGTTTGTAGGCTGCCGCCAGGGGAAAGCAAGTGGGCCCAGGTCTGCCGTCCTCCACCGCCAGCCTCCACCAAGTTGATCAATATTAATGTATCAGTATTAATTGTCAACTACTTTCCGATTTCCCGCTAAATTGAATTTGCAGTCTCCGTCAAATTTCCCGCGGTAGAAAAGGAGTTTGCTGCAGTTTTGAGTTCTGCTTCCCTTCCTCAAACAGCTCTCATTCCAAACATCTTTCTGTTTGCCCAGTGCCCAATTGGTTAACGGTCAACGCTCTCAAGGTATGGCGGATGAATTATATATGCAATTGTTTTGAAGCCATTTAAAAAAAAATTATGTTTGCAATGAAATTGAGTCTTATGTTTGTGTTATGCAGATAACAAGAGACGGAATTCAGAGGAGATTCATACACAGAGCGACCAGGAGCTGGTTTAATTTTTACCATAAACGAACAGCGTAGCACCAGGTTTTTTTCTGAGACTGTTCTCACTTTTATAAATTGCTCAAGCTTATTAATCTTTTGTTTGGCTGATATAAATTTTTCAATTCACTAGAACCCGTGTAAATTATAGTGATTCTACCCGTGTAAATAAATTTGCAGTTGCGTTAGTGGAAATTTTTTACGATTTGGCTGGCTGGCAAGATTTTGAGGAGAATTATTAATTTTCATAAGCGTTAGGCAATAAACTGTGGCCAAATATTGGTTGTTAAAGGAGTGTCCATTTTTCATTTTAATTGATTAGGTTGGAGAGATAAGGAAAAGGAAAGAACAAAAATTATTTGGCATCCAAGTTAAAAGTTTAACTAATGAAATAAAATAAATTAATCTAGGGTACTCTGTGCCATTTTAAAAGATCAGTTGGAATTGCATTGAACTCTAGATATTCAGCCTCAAAATCTGGTGTAAGCAACCTTCTTTGTGGAAAATACAATGGGATTGTTTTTCTTTGTTGTGTAGATATTTATATTTCTATTTTAAGCACAATTAAGCTTGAAAACAATTGTAAATTTGCCAATTCATCTATACCCAAATATTGTATGCACATTCAAATAACATTTAGCTTTTCCATAATAGAAATTATCTACCGCCTTTACCAAATGGGAGAATTTCCATAGCTTTAATGTGAAAATATTACTTCTAACTTTCCATGTAAACCAAGACTTTAAAACTTATTGTATTAATTTTGGTAATAAATCCAAGTTGTATGCCCTTTAAAACTGAGTGTATTAATTTTGGTAATAAATCCAAGTTGTATGCCCTTTAAAACTTAGTGTATTAATTTTGGAGTCAAAATACATTCTAACTAAACACTTTTGATTAAGAAAATGGTCAAATAATACATTCAACAACATTTATTTCTATCAATGCAGCATAAACAATCTTTTAAATTTACATTTTTTATCTAAATAGTAAGTATATATAAAAGAAAAATCACATATTTTAACTAATTTTTACTCCAATGATTATTATAGAAAGTTTCAAATGTGTTTTTTCCTCTATTTTAACTTATCATTGTGCATTTAAAACAACACATTATGTTTTGGGGATTAAACTACTTTAATTTGAAGAATAGGAGCAACATCTAAAAAATTAATTTCTTAAAATTTATGAAAATTTTGTTGGTTAAGCTACTCAAAGCTAGAGGAAGTTGATAATTGAATGATTTTTGTATTTAATAAAATTTTATAAAATTGAAGTTGAAATGTATTTAATAAAATAGTTATGAGATTGATCTAATATTCACATAGAAAATGATTGTAAAAATACAGTGAAAAATTAAACAAATGAATGCGGAAGTAGAGGTATATCTGCACACATTGATAAAATAAAATCTATTAAACTAGCATACATATATTAAATATTAATATATATAAAATACATCGAGAGTTATCATTATGAGGGGCCTATTGCATTGAGAAAAAATGATGAAAATAGGCACCTTGAAAAGGATAACTCTCGGTGTATTTTATATATATTAATATTTAATATATGCATGCTAGTTAATAAACAATGGAAGCTTTACCCTTTGCCAGCGAGATGCATGAATTAGATAATTAGGTTTAAATTTAGATTGATCTTGCTAAATTAGAAATTTCCAGGAGATAATACAGTTTAAATTTAGATTGATCTTGCAAACCTCAATTAAAAATTTGGACTTTGTGCCCTCTTTGTGACCATTGGAAGTTTTATCCGAATTTTTAACAATAAGTAAATTATGAAGTATTTTTATAGTCTATTATATTAACAATATTATATTTATAAAAAAAAAATTATTAAATATATATTACTTAAATTTCAAATAACTATATTATACTGGGATTTTGTTGAAAAGAATACATCATCTCATAAAAATATAGACAATTTAATAATTATCAAGAAGATCTCAAAATCTTACAAATAAAATTTAACCAATGTTTTTTTAAAATATTTTATTAAATCAATAAGTAATTTTAAAAAACTTATAATATAAATTTTAAAACAAATAAATTACTAAATTAATCAATATTTACTAACCTTCTAACTAACTAATATCAACTATATTACAAACATGAAAATTGCTTAATCATTTCATTAATTATTTCTATTTACAATTATTTTAATTAACCTAAATTAAAATTGTGAAGAACTTTTATTCTACTATTTGTATTTATTTTAATTATACTAGATTAATATAAAACATGATTTTCTTACAAGTATCAACATGTGAGTATAAAGTAAAATCTAAAATATTATGAAAGCATCATATTTTCAATTATATTACAAGCATGAAAATTGTTTACTCATTTCATTAATTATTTCTATTTACATTTATTTTAATTAACCTAAATTAAAAATGTAAAGAACTTTTAGTTTAGATTGTATTAAAAACTATTCAATAGACAACACTTATTAATCATTTCATTTATTAATAATTTACCAACTATTTCTATTCATTTTAATTATACTATATTAATAATGTAAAACATCATTTTCTTACAAATATCAACATGTGAGTAATGTGAGTATAAAGTAAAAGCTAAAATATTATGAAAGCATCATTTATATTATAAATTTTAAAACAAATAAACTACTAAATTAATCAATATTTACTAACCTTCTAACTAACTAATATCAACTATATTTTCAATTATATTACAAACATGAAAATTGTTTAATCATTTCATTAATTATTTCTATTTACATTTATTTTAATTAACCTAAATTAAAAATGTAAAGAACTTTTATTTTAGATTGTATTAAAAACTATTCAATAGGCAACACTTATTAATCATTTCATTTATTAATAATTTACCAATTACTATTTGTATTTATTTTAATTATACTAGATTAATAATTAATAATGTAAAACATCATTTTCTTACAAGCATCAACATGTGAGTATAAAGTAAAAGCTAAAATATTATGAAAGCGTCATGTGTGGAATTTTTAAGGTGGTATGATTTGTTTGTAGGTAAGTATTTTTACTCACATTTTAACAAACACTGTAATTCTATTCTATTCCAATCAACTAAGGCATAATAGTATGTCTCACTAATCAATTTACAAATTTATGGGAACAAAAAAAAATGATTAAGTTCATTTTAGATAATATTTTTGACCACTATCTATATTTGTCATTTAAAAATTATATGTAGTATCATAGTCCCCAAAGCTACATAGAATGTTTAACCAATATAGGTTTACATGTCAAATATATTGTTTAGTCTCATACATCAGTTTTATTAATCAAAATTTATCATTTCACACCATTTTTTTTTATCAAATGAAGCCAATACATAAAAAATAAATTAAAAATTACATATATGTAGCACTCATTGTAGCTTTCTAAAACATATTATTTTTTCCTATCTCATTATGTGTTTATGTGTCTTTTTGTAAAATTGCCACAAAGTGGAGGTCCTAGTTAATTTTGACAACTCATTTTCAAGTAAGAAACCTTTGTAGTTTTCAATATAAATAAACAATTCCCCAACTATGAATATAATTAAGATAATAAATTTTTGAACATTAAGACACTAAGATGTATATATGACAAATACTATAATTTGGGGCGATGCTTTGTATCTCTATATTTTACCCCCACTTTAACATGCAAGTGAGATATAGTGAATAATGTATGCTAAAGTAAAATATTTTTTATTTATTTGTTAGACCTAAATTAAAAGATGTGAATAATTTTCTTCATGTTTGATATGAAAGGATCTAGTGAACAAACATTAAAAGTAAGGTATTGGCCCATTTACAAAAATTATAGGTAGAAATAATTTTGTGATCTTAAATTATAAAATTATAATGATTTACAAATTACTTTTGGAATTAGAGCAATTTGATTTTAGTGGGTTTGTGAAAGTTTGTCTATAATAGTAACTATGAGAGCACAAAAGGCTAAAATAAAAAAATGAATGCACAATTAATTGCATTATAAATCTATATGAATGGAATAATAAAGAACTTATAGTGGTTTATCTAATAAAAAGAGATTATATCAAGACAAAAAGAGTTCATATCAATAAGGAAAAAAGTTAAAATGATACAAGAACAATCTTATGTTGGTAAAAGATCTTAAAAAAAAACTTGGTATTGAGGAAGAGTGGGGAGTGAGAAAAAATGCATAGTATTTATTGAACAAACCATACAAAAATAAGAAGGAAAAAATAAAAATTCCATTTAATGTAGGAACTAAAGTAGAAATAGATACTTTTGATGAACAAATTAATCTTGAACCATTAAATTCATGGATTGAAAAAAAAATATGTCTCTTTTAATGTGCATAAAGTAAATGTGGCATAAAAATATTCAATTGCATTCCATAAAATATAAGAGTATCATGTTGTATGGTGGGGGAATTTTATTGTAAATTGTGGAAAGATGAATAATATCATAGTAAGTAGTTAGGATTAATTCATAGAAATATTTATCCTATTAGATATAAAATTGATAAAAAAGAGAGGATATGTTACAAGAAACAAAGTGGTCAAAGTATGAAGGATTACACCAAATGGAGTTTAAGAGGAAATCTATGCAAAATGAAATGGAATTGGATGAGCAAGATATATAGAAAATGTATCTTGGAGGTCTCCATTATCACATCTTGAGGAGGATGGGTATCAACAATCCCAATGAATTGGATGAGACATGAGTTCAAGAATTTATGTAGAGGAGGAGAAAAATATATATGATGATGATTCCTTTAGTGTGAAGGTTAAAAGTACAAAATAATTAGAAAGTTAAGAAATAAAATACTCTTGTACAAAATAGAGAAGGAAAAGACTCAACGAATCATCTTAGCCATTACAAAAATAGATGGACATGCTTATTTAAAGTTTTGGAAAATTCATCATAAACTACATCCTAAAAATAAAATTAAGAAAAAAAAGTGAAGATTCAAATAAATCTATGCTAATAATCCAAGAAGAGGGAATTTAAATATAAAATAGTTTATATGTATACCATAGGTTTGTATGTGTAGTCACTAACACTAAAGAAAGGATAAAAATGAAGAAATGAACATAATTTTCATTTTAAAATTACACATAAATAAGTCAAGTGTTTGTATTTATTTTTTCCAAGTTAAAATTCAACCTTGCATTGAAAAAAGTTAGTTTTTTTAGATTGGGGTTTCCTATTTTTTATTGTTTTTTGGGCTATAGGTTCACGAATAACACACATGGATCTTTGGATCCCTCTCAAATATCTTTTAAATAATTCATCCTTAGTCATTGTGTCAATGATTCCCTACATGAGGCTAATGTAGTGAGAATTATTATTGGTTTGGTGAAAATGAAATACATTTATTGGAAAAATAAATTACCTCTCTTAGAGCACAAAAATTCCCATGTTTGTTTATATTATTGGTTTATGTTTGTTTATATTATATTATTGGAAAATTGGTTTGTATGACATTATCCCAATGATTTATAGACTCATTTGTAATAGGTCATTGAAATTTATTCATATATTATTTTAAACCTCAAAGGAAAGTGTGAACACTAAGGTAAAGATAAGTATAGGTCATAGAATGATTAAAAAATAATAATATAGTTCTTTGACATATTTGAACAAGATAGAGGTCCACTAATCATCTTAATATTATTCAGAATGGGAAAGCCAAAAAAAATGGCAATCAAAACTTCATCTAGATGTGCAAGACATTCCTAATCAAGGAAATCATTTCTCAAGTGTTGACCTTGAATGGACACCTATTAGAGATGAAAATGGTGAGATAGACATATGTGTTGCGATCCCTCTTGAAAGAATCCCTCATTTTGTCAAAGGAGAAGGTTTATTGGATTCTACAGAGACAACATTTGTACGTAAAATGCATAAAGAGCCCAATTTGATACATCCTAAAGACCACACAATCATGATGTACTCAAGGTTTGCATAGATTAATATAATTTATTCATGTAAGAAATTATATTTTCTAATTGTTATATTAATATATATATATTGATTGTACATGTGTAAATAGGTATTGGTGTGCTTTTGGCCCCGAGGATAACAGAAATAAACCTAAAACCAAGAAAAGGAAATGAAGGTTTATCCAAAAAAGGGGTTGCCAAACCCACTTTCTTGTTAAGGTTATGTATGGTAGACCAAATGTTGCAATTATTACATATAATGATTTCAGTCATTGTGATGCTAATGGTGAATTTTTCCATGGAAAAGATGATCCTTCTGGTGATCCAAGGAGTAGTGTTGCACCAAGGTTGTCAAATGAATGTAAATTGTATATTGAATCCTTATTGCTAATGGGGGCCCGGGGATTGACACAATATGCGAACAACATTATTTAGACCATGGTTTTACTTAGTTGATGAATAAGAGGGACACATGTTTGTTGAGAAAAGATGTTTTGAATGCATGGAAAAGAGTACTCTCGCTTCGATCCCAAAAGAACGAAGATGATGCAAAAAGTGTAAGCATGTGGCATGTAGAGGAGAAAGATAACTTCTTTTACTATAAAAGACCAGATAATGTGGAAAATATTCCATTTATCATAGGAATCCAAACACCATGGATGCGAGAAATGATGGTGAAGCATTCACATAACTCAATTATTGCAATGGACTCCACATTCTCGACAAATAAATATGGTGTAAGTAAAACAATGCTAATTGTATTTATAGTTCTTAATAAAATCATTAATTTATTCTCCTAAACATATAATAATTTATCAATGGTTTATTAATGTGTAGTACCAGTTATATACTTTTCTTGTATTCAATGAACAAGAGGCTGGTATACCTGTTGCATGGGCCATATCCTCAAAAGATAAAGTTGAGGATATAAATGAATGGTTGACAGAAGTTTGTAAAAGAGGGAAACAATGTAAAGCAGATTGGAATGTCAATGCATTTATGACAGATGATGCTAGTGCTAAGATTGAAGCAATCAGGTTTTTATTGGCCTTAATCTTTTATTTTTACTTTTAAGAATGATACTTATGAGATTGTATAATGTAACAATTAATTTTTTTAGAATGCACTACTTATGAGCTTTTATAATGTAACATGTAGATTATCTTTTGATTTCCGAGTACTTTTATGTATTTGGCATGTACGTAGGGAATGGTTGAAGAATGTATATAGGTAAATCAATCTATAATTAAAATATGTGGAACAATTAAACATTACATGTTTGAACCTCATAGTTTGATATTATATTTTATAATCCAGGTATGTCCATAATAAGGATGTTGGAACTAAGATGTTTGATAGATTGGGTGAGATAATGTATGCACTGAGTGATAATGAAGACATCATTTCTCACCTAATAAAAAATTTCATGGAAGAATTCAAAGAGGAGAAGAAATTTATTGATTACTTTCAAAAAACTTGGTGTCATGATAAGACTCGTATTGGTAAGCCTATTAAATTATTCATTATGGTTTTTATGCATTTACATCATTTAACTTGTTTTTATTTATACTAAGATGAAGTTTATGATTGTTTGTATAGCGATGTGGGCAAAAAACTATAGAATTTTTCCTCATGCAAATGAAGAAACCAATGCTTCCATAGAGTCGTATCACTTCCACATCAAGAGTCACTATTTAAATGATCGTTCAAAAAGATGCACAAGAAGAATGGATTGGCTTATCCATGCACTTCTTCATAGGGTAGAGCCATTCTATAAAAATAAAAGATATTTGCAATTATCAGGGTTTCTGACTAACTTCAAAAAAGAAATATATTACATAACTGCATTAGAGAGGTAAAAAAAAATACTAGATATAGATTGACATCCATATGATCTCCTTCCTAGCACGTACCAGATAAGAAGCCAAATAGTTTCAACAAAATGGTATCTTGTTAGAAAATTTGGACTAGATTTACATGTGTGTGGCTATCAGTGGGAAAAGAAGGGAAACATGTGCAAACATGTGTTAAAGATTTTAGATCTTCTAAAGAGAAACAAAAATAATGAGCAAGATCAAGTTGTTGGTAAGGATTATTAGAGAGTTAAGTTTAATAATTATATGTTAAATGATTATTATATTATTTCTCAAAACTAACTAAATTAATCTCATTAAATTGTAGATGGTGTTACTCCATTGCTTGATGATGATGACAATGTCAAAGGGAGTTTTAGTCACAAAAATAATACCATCGATAATGTCGATATGGTCTTTACAATTAAATATTACTTTATTTTTTATGGTTCTCAAAATTAATTAAATCTTAATTCAATTATAGATGGTTGTAATCAAATAGAAGATCAAGATGTGCTTGGGGTTATCATTGGTGAAGACCAAAGAATAGGTAAGTTTCAATGTATACATTTTATAATGAAATATTAAGATATTTTTAAATATTTTTACATTTAATCATTTATATTTGTATTACAGATGGCCAAAAATTGTGTGATGATTTGAATGATAACTTTCAAAATTCCATTGATTATTTAAAACATTTGCTCCAAAATTTACCAACTAGCGAAGATGAAAAAATAGATTTAGTCAATGTATTGAGCGATTGAGAAAATATATTGATACATCTTTTCCGTCCTCTTCCAAATTTACATCAATCCAGGTTGGATTAGAGAACATGTTTATGAGACGCATATCACGATGGTTTAGTCCAAGCAAAATGTGCAAACGTCGTTCAATTCGTCAAAGAGACAATGCCATCTCTGAAGACTTGAATGAAACAACTGAGGAGTATGGAAATTTTTTATTCCCCTCTACAAGATGTAGAAAGAAAAAGAAAAAAAAGGTCATAAATCGCTCAAGCATCGCAATAGAAGAAGAAAGAGTTTCCATCATGCAACAACACAGTGAGTACATTTATTCATAGGAATTTTACTAATTTACATAATAATACTTCTTGTTTCTATTTTATATGTTAAATATATGTCATTGTAGTTTTGGATGATCAAGAAAGTACTCGATGACATCAATTAACTTTCTTTATTGATCGAAATCAAACAATAACAAATGAAATACAACTTATAGATGGTAATTTTTTAACTATCAAATGTATTTATTAATTTTATACTTAATAAATTTACCATTATTTATATTAACTACATAATGCAATTTTACACTTGAAAACTTTATCTATGTTGATGTGTTAAATGAGCATGTCATTACAGATTCAAAGGATCAACAAAACAATAGAGACCATATGCTACCTTTTTCTTTTGATCTCAACCAAACAACAACAATAGATACAATACAAAGTGGAGATGGTATAGAAATTATAGAACACACTTCTATCAATTTATGTCTTTAATTGTAAATTAATTTTTGTCTAAGTTGATGTGTTAAATGTGCATATTATTGTGGCTTTAGATGATCAACAAAACAACCAACAACATATGTTACCATTTTCTATTGATCTTAACCAAGAAGCTTCAACAATGGATGTAATGCAAAGTAGAGATGGTAACAATATGGTAATTTGAAATTTCTAAATTATATTAGATAAGTTTTTTTTTTGGTGGCCTAATTTATTTACTATTGAGCTAATTAAAATGTAGTTTGACTTGCTCTTGTGCAATCAATTTTGCATCCATCAAGTGGCATGAGAACGCTAGATTTTGATGATCCACCATAAGTTTAGGACTCACCTGAGACATAGGATGAATTGAACTATTAGGATTTAATGTGTAGTTATTCAACATCCACATTGCATATAGATCTTGAGATGGCATATGGAGCTTGAGATGACATATATGCAACATTTTGTAAAAAATATTTTGAGTTGGTATCAATGCCAATTTCATATGTGTAGAGAATTATTCCACGCTTTTATATATAAAAATCGATATACAATATAATTTTTCCTTATGTGCATGTTTTCCAACTTTCAACATTTAAATTTGAATGTATATTCACTTTAGAATGGTTGAATTATAAATAATAACATGTTATAGATTTATTTCTTGCAATCTTACTTTCTATGATGACTAAAAATCAATATACAACATAATTTTTTTGTATGTGCATGTTTTCAAGCTTTAAACATTTAATTTGAATGTATATTCATTTTATAATGGCTGAATTATAAATAATATGTTATTTATTTCTTGCAATCTTACTTTTCATGATGGTAGTCATAGTTAGAAATATGATTGTCTTATAATAACATGTGACCATTTCTCTATCAAAATACCATTATGTTGTTTAGGCTTTTTTATTCTAAGCATCTTTTTATCATTTCATAATCATTTTTATTTCCATTAAGTTGTTTACGATTTGTTCTTCTAAGCATCTTTTCATCGTTCTATAATCAATTTTTTGCATTAAGTTGTTTAGGATTTGGTTATTCTAAGCGTCTTTTCATCAATGCATAATCATTTCATTTGCATAAAATTGTTTAGAATTTATTTATTATAAACATCTTCTCAATTTAAATTGCATTAAGCATTCAGTGGCACTCCCTAGATAAGCATAGAATAAATTTTGGTGGAATATGGAATACCACTAAATCTTAGTTGTATAGCTACAAGAGGAGAATAAATGATTGATTGCAACTAACACTAGATAAAAAGAGAGAGGAAAAAGAGAGGGGAAGGAAGCACAAGGATAGAGGAACAAATTAGAAAAAGGAAAATAAATAACCATAAAAAATGAGAGAAAACATAAACAAATCATAAAAAATGCAACTTAATATAATAGTGAATGAGCAAAAATATATGACCACTTAAATAGCAACAACTTAAGATACAAGGAATAAGAGCAAAGATGAATAAATAACAATATTTTGAAAATAAACGATAAGATTAGAAAAAATAAAAATAGGTCAATTTTGCAATCAATTTTCAAATTTCCCATGCACAATTAGATTAAAGATTTCAATTTTTTTTAATAAAATAAATTTAAAATTATTTAGATATTCAAAAACATAAAGAACACCATTAAAATTCTAGTTTTACTTATTGATTTTTCAATTATCATATATTGTTTAAGTAATTGTTATTTATATTTTCTTTTCTATCTATTTTTAATTTTTTGACAATTTCAAAATCATAAAAAACAACTCTTTATTAACTATTTTTAAATATAATCTAATTTATTATTTAACAATTAAAAATTAATTCTTGACTAAAAAATAATAATAAATCTTATTTTTTTAATAAATGTAATGCAAAATTACTCTAAGCATGAAACAAAATAATATTTTTCATTTTTAGTTTGTCTCCATTTTTTCTTCATATATATATATATATATATATATAATAATCTTATTTTTTAATAAATGTAATGCAAAATTACTCTAAGCATGAAAAAAATAAAAATTTCATTAAAATTCTAGTTTTACTTATTGAAATTCTATTATCATATATTGTTTAAGTAATTGTTATTTATATTTTCTTTTCTTTCTATTTTTTAATTTTTTGACAATTTCAAAATCATAAAAAACAACTCTTTATTAACTATTTTTAAATATAATCTAATTTATTATTTAACAATTAAAAATTAATTTTGACTAATAAAATAATAAAAAAAAAAAAAATTAAAAAAGACTTGTAGAGATATACAATCAACATATTTTTAGGTTTCCAACTTTATTCACCAATTAGCATTTATTCAATGTAGTTTTATATATTAATGTTTAATAAACATACACATTGAAATATGAACATAATAACTTCCAAAAAATTACTAGCTTTTCCAAAAAATTATATATAACTTATGAAGAAAAAATGGAGACAAACTAAAAATGAAAAAAATTATTTTGTTTCATGCTTAGAGTAATTTTGCATTACATTTATTTAAAAATAAGATTTATTATTTTATTAGTCAAAATTAATTTTTAATGGTTAAATAATAAATTAGATTATATTTTAAAATAGTTAATAAAGAATTGTTTTTTTATGATTTTGAAATTGTCAAAAAATTAAAAAATAGATAGAAAACAAAATATAAATAACAATTACTTAAATAATATATGATAATTGAAAAATCAATAAGTAAAACTAGAATTTTAATGGTGTTCTTTATCAAAAAGTGATAACAAAATAAAAACTAAATAAACAGAAAAACCTAAAAGAAAAGAGTAAAAATGCAAGGGGTTTGGCAAAGGCTATCCAGCCCCCAAAATGGAGGCAACATCTATCCAGCCCCCAAAACAACATGGTAAGGGGGCTCGCATCCATCCATGGCCATAGACTCGTACGGTAGAACTGTCAGCAGCCGCTGTGCCTAGGAAGTTTTGATTTTAACGCCCGTTCGTAGGCTGCGGCTAGGGGAAAGCAAGTGGGCCCAGGTCTGCCGTCCCCCACCACCAGCCTCTACCAAGTTGATCAATTTCGCCTAAATTTCCCATTGGTTTTTTCTCACCGCTTGCAGTATAATGTACATTCACCCTAATGCAAACTCCATCCTGCACGCTCTTGCACGCTTGATTATAAATAAAGATATTATTGATTTTTAATAAAATCATGAAATTTGTGTGTTTGAAATAGTTGTTTATGTTGTTTTCAAATGAGTAATGATTAATTATTATTTTTTAAATAATTATGAAAATATAAATAATACAATGTGTTTTATGTCTATATTTAATATTTTTTTTATAAGTATTTATTTTAAATATTTTTATTTATTAATTTTACAATATAATTTTTTGGAAAAGTTAGTAATTTTTTTTTGATAAGTAATTTTTTTTATATATAACTTAGGAAGAAAAAATGGAGACAAACTAAAAATGAAAAATATTATTTTGTTTCATGCTTAGAGTAATTTTGCATTACATTTATTAAAAAATAAGATTTATTATTTTATTAGTCAAAATTAATTTTTAATTGTTAAATAATCAATTAGATTATATTTAAAAATAGTTAATAAAGAGTTGTTTTTTATGATTTTGAAATTGTCAAAAAATTAAAAAATAGATAGAAAAGAAAATATAAAAAACAATATATGATAATAGAATTTCAATAAGTAAAACTAGAATTTTAATGAATTTTTTTTTTTTTTCATGCTTAGAGTAATTTTGCATTACATTGATTAAAAAATTAAAAAATAGATAGAAAAGAAAATATAAATAACAATTACTTAAACCCCTTGCATTTTTACTCTTTTCTTTTAGGTTTTTGTGTTTATTTAGTTTTTATTTTGTTATCACTTTTTGATAATTTATTTAATTTTTATGTATTTTTAACTTATTTAGGTTTTATGATAATTTTTCATTTTATAAATCTTTTCAAATTTTAAAAAGATTTTTTATTTTAAATTTTATAATCTTTTAAAACTCATTTATTTTAAAAATTTAAATCTTTTTAAAATAATCAAAAAGATTTATTTTTATTTAAAAATTTAAAATTTATAAGTTTAAAAAGTATATTTCTTTTTGAATTTTTATATATTTATTTTAAATTTAGAAGATTAAATTTTATATTTTAAACTTTCAAATTTTTAATCTTTAAATTTATTTATTTTATTTGTATTTTTTTATTTTTTGAATTTTGTAATTTTTTTATTTTTTTGTATTTTCAAATGTTTTATATTTTTTTGGATTTTTGAGAATCTAAAGATAGGATAAACGATGCAAAGATGAAAATGAATGACGTGAAACTAGAAATAAGTGACATGACAATAGACAAAACCAAACAAAATCAAACAAACAAACAACACAAAAAAGTGAAGATGAAAAATGAAGAAATAAAATGATGAAGTCAAAAGATGCCAAGAAAAGATGGGGATCGAGATTGGGACCAATGAGGCACCCGAACTCAAATGACGTTTGAAGGAAAAGCAGGGATTAGGATTGGGAATGAACATGGAACACAAAATTTCAAAAACTGCAAGGTGTTGGTTCGAGTCTAAAACCTGAACCCGAAAGACAAAAAGCACAATGAACGTGGGAATCAGGATCGGGACAGAACCAGAAACAAGAACCTTGGAAAAGTTCCTTGTTCCGGTTCTGGTCCAATACTCAATTTCGAACCAAACAAATGGAACTAGATGAACAAATGACACGATGACAAGCAAGCAGAGATCGAAATCAGGATAGAAAAAAAACTTGATGTTTCCAAAGGTGTAGAGTGCAAGTTTTGTTCTAAAACCTGAATCCGACAAAGATAATGAAAACGAACAAGACACAAGAAAGGATGAAAATGAGAACGACAAAGCGCAAACATGACAAACCCAAACAATGAAATGGGAGGAAAATAGAGGGGTTCCCCAACTTTTCCAAGAAAAAATTTGGGGCATGTGTATAACAATTCTGAAGCCCTTCATGTATTAATGACTGTTATGATCCAAAATAGTGAACAAGCTTATATAAAATAGTGATTAGATAACTAAAACATTGAATGTAACCCATAGAACAATCATTGTACCTACTTTGTCACTTTTCAGTGGGGATTGTTGGCACTTCAATACTTTATGATGCTTGACTATGTTTTAGGGTATTGTAATTGACCTTGTCAACATCTTGAACTTAGAGTGCTTCTTCTTTCATTGGATGATACCTATTGTTCTTTCCTTCACAGATCTACTATTAACTCTTCATTATGGTTGTTGTTATTAAAAAAAAAAAAATTGATATTCTTGTTGCTTTCTCTTAATGTCTTCTTACTGTTTAGTAATGATATTTGTTGCTCGATCCATTAAAATCATTATTACAACCATAAAACTCACTTCCCTTGCACTTAACTCACTACTACAGCCATGAAACTCACTACTACTACTACTTGTTCATTGGACATCATTCCTTCTTTTTGCATACTCTTACACTATTTTCTAATAGTGAAAGGCTATCATAACCTTATGTGTTTGGTATGTGTGCATGGTAATGTAGTGTTTATATTTGTGGCGTTTATATCTGATTAGCATGAAGCTAATAGTAACATTGTAAGCACTACTATGAGTGTGGGTTTTTAGTAAATTAAATTGATCAATGCAATTATATTTGAAATTTTCCTTTTGCAATTCTTTTAACACACAAATGCAAGTACTATTTAAGTAAGTAATGGTTGTTTTATTATGAAAACAAGGGTAATCATTACCTATGTAATATAATGTGTTATTTTGTTTTATTTTTGCAAAAAATTATTGATAAACTCAAAGAAGGGGATAAAGTTAGGGTGTTGGACCCATTTGATGGTGATGCTATGGGCATTGGGCAGATCCATTCCCTGTCTATTGTACATGGAGCCAACTTGAAAGGAACAGGAGATGCAAATATAAACATTTTAAAGGTCACAAGTAACATACCCCTTGTTTATGAAGACAAAATAGATGGAGTTGTTCATCTGAAAGAAAAAGAAGGAACCTTCACACTGTTTCTACTAAAATATTTGCAAAAAATGACATACTTGAACATGTTTATCATGTACTAGTTATTAGACATCTTGGCTCACTACTTTATGTAGTATTTTGAATGTGTTGTTCAAAGATCTTAATTATTATGGTGTATTTGAAAGAGTTGGAAACCCTTAGACAACTTTGACATTTTTCATTATATTTACATATATACTCTTAGACAACTTTGACATCTTGTAACTTATATATATGCATTAAATTTTTTATTGCATATTACCTTTATTTATCATGATGTTGAATCAATCTTTTAATTCTAGCATATTGTAGTTTATTTGTATTTGTAATATTTTTATTTTCTTTTATGTTTTAGTTCAAGTTTAATATTATGTTTGTTTTGCATTATAAAGTTTATGGTATTTAATAAATTATTCATTTCATGACTATATTTACTACCAATTAATGGAAACTAGTAAATAAAATGACTAAATTAATGAGTAAATATATGACTAAAGTAATGACTAAATATATGACTAAATTAATGACTAAAGTAGTGACTAAATATATGACCAAATAAATCACTACCATGACTAAATAAATGACTAAATTAACAAAGAAATCAATGAATAAATCAATGACCAAATCAATGACTAAATAAATGACTAAAATAGTTTAGTCATTTATTTGGTCACATTATAAATGACTACAAATAAACTACTAATAGTCACGTGACTAAAATTAGTCATTTATAAGCAATTTTTAGTAGTTTATTTAATCATATATTGTTGTTTGTCTACTAGT
>VDFB02118549.1:0-26606 GCA_007258455.2 Sequoia sempervirens
GGAATCGAATTTCTTTTAAAGGAACAAGACACCGATTTGCCATTCCAGGCCTTCTCATCTTATACTCATGACTGTTAAATGTTTTAGTCTAACTACTGTGTTCTTTAGTTTTCACTGAGTTACTAACTATTTGTAAGTTACCCTGACACCACTTTGTGTGTCGGCCCTTACAAATAGCCACTCCCCTAAAAATAACATGGAAATCTATGTTCTCTTACTAAGGTTTATAAGGTGTACAAAATTATAACATGAAATTCTACACTTTTCAAATAAACAACAATAAATATAATCAGGTGTCCAATCTCCACACAAATATCATGTACACAACCTTGTCCATCTCAAAAATATAACTTTAACCAACACAATCCCCACTTATATAATTGGTCTTGAAGACTTGAAAAGAACTAAGAACTCTTCTAATTTGCCCCAATTAAATAATCAACTGAACTAATAAGAAATAAAACATCTACCAATAGGATTTATTAAATCCATTCATTCAAGAAATATGCAAGAAATTATAATCACACAGAGAAATTAATATGATTTAATTCTAACTTTTATTTTCACAACTTCACAGATCAATGACCTCCAAATTTTGTATTTTAACTTCTCAATTTTAAATCTATTTTTTTTAAATCAAATAAAATCTTTATTTTTTAAAATAAATTCTAAATAACTTAAATCAATATATAATAATTTAATAATATATATATATACACACATATATATACATACATACATATATATATATATATATTATTTTAATATATTTAAAACCCTAATCAAAAATTTACTCACGGATTTTAGCACAGTGAAAATATTACACGGCCGCAGCTATTTCAACACAGCCACGACTATTAACCATGGCCGACAGCCTTCCCCATATGGGGAAGCGGCTATGTGCCAGCCACCGCTACCTGTGAGGGCAGCGTCAGCCACCTCCACAACCGTCGCCCCATATGGGGGCGACTGTGGGGCTAGCCCTGCGGCCCCCTCCAAACACAATATATATATAAAACAAAGAAATATTATCATATATCCCAATAAAAAATTTTGTTAATAAACTAAGAATTTATAATTTCGCTTAAACAAAATTTCATACGAATTTTGTACGGCGATTTAAATTCATTTATTCATTATTATTTGTAACCAGTAATCTTTTTATATGTATTTATATATGTATGTATATATATTTGATATAGATATATATACATATATATATATACAGAAATCATGAAAACAACAATTAATTACAGAAACTGGGCAATATCATCTTCTCTGTAATATAAAACTCTATTTTTCCCCTATTATTTCTTTATAGTTTTCTTGTTTTCACAATTTCACAGAGGTTTTAACATATGGCAACAAAGAATTTCTTTTCTATCATAGCTAAAATCCTTCACATATCCCCTCAACTATTTTTAATAAAATTTTACTAAATCCCCAAGAAGTGCACAGGAAATAGATAGCATATCTTTTCTTTAACTCTTTTATGAAAAGAAATAAGCAATACATGAAAAATACCTAATTATCTGTAGGAGAAATCTCTTGCCTGTAGAAGAAAGTCTCTTGGCTGTAGCTTGAAATTTCCTCGAAGCTTCTCCAACCAACACAAAAGAATTTCCCTTCCAAGGGATCTTCCACAAATATATAGAGCTACCAATTTAACACAATACAGTAAATTTTAATAGAGCTGTGAAATTGATTTTTTTTAAAGCCAAAAATCAATTTCCCGTGAGTGAAAAAGACATCCTCTGTAATTTTCCCAAGATCCAAAATATTCTCTGTAACCAATTTCCTCAACAACCTCAATGCAATTATTCCACTCACACACATGTCGAGAAGTAGTTATGAAAATATCTTCTCCACTTCACGGCAATCTTGCCAATTCAAATTTGCATGCCTTAATTAATTTATTTAAATTTTAAAAAATCAATTTCCAATTGCATGCATTTTATTTTATTTTTATTTTTATTTTCTAATTTTCCACAATTTATTTAATTTTCAAATGCAATATAATTTACACACTTAATAATTTAATTTAATTAATTAATTAATTTAATTAAAATAGTTTAATCCTTTTAAGATCAACTATTTAACCAAATAAGCTAATTAATGAATTAAATTATCAAGAAAGTAAATTCTACCACATTTAAACATTAATTAAATAACAATAATTTAAAACACAATATTCCAACATTTAAAAATTAACCAAATTTGCTTTTCAAAATGATTTATCCAAACAGAAAATATAAGACAAACCTATGACTCAGAACTAAAAACAGACAAAGTACTAAGACCAGGGTTAAAGACTAGACTAGGGTAAACCAAACTACTATCTCCCGATCAACGTTTTCGTTGAGTCTTGACACGCTCAGACCTGAGTACCTAGGTGGAGTCGGTGTCATGTCCCTGCAATTTCCCGCAACCAAACAAATAACATGCATACAAATATATATATATATAATAAAGCATTAAACAGACACACCGTGCGGAGAAAATCACAGATATAGTGGCACTCGCAAGCGAGTGATGCGATTTCGTTCTCCACACCAATACACTTCACAGCAAACTGACGAAATAAATGTTGTTAGTCCATCATAAGCATGTACATATCAATAATCAACTGAAAGTAAAACATCTAAACTATATCCAATCATGTCTGAAATCAATAATCATCAAACAAGTATCATCATGTCACAAAATAATCCACTATCGCTCAAAACCAGCGATCAAAATATCCAACAAAGTATCATAGGTCTAACAGTATAAAACACAACAACAGAAAACATAAGCATAAACGGAGGGGTACTACATTGAATGTCTTTGAATAAAAGTGTGAATATGCTTTGTGGAAATGGTTGGCTGAAAATTATCAAGACAACAGTCTTGTGAAAAAATTGTATTTGAAAAGTAATTTTTTTTCTCTTATGGTGAAGGAAGGAAAATCCATTGCTAAGAATTTAAATTTATTTAATTTGATTTTGGTTCAATTAGAATTTGTAGATGTCAAGATTGGGGAAGAAGATAAATCTATTATTGTTCTTTGTTCTTCACCAAAGTCATTGGAAAAATTATTCTTTCTATCACCAATAACCTCAAAGATCCAAATATGGATGAACTTGTTACAACTCTATTATCACAAGAAGTGAGGAATAAGAATATGGATAGCTTGGTGGATGCTCTCAACGTCAAGGGAAGGCCTAATTAAAGAGGGTTGAAAGGAGATAAAGGGCCTAAGGACAAGTCTAAAGGTTGTTCTAAGACTCCTAGAAAGAATAATAAAGTAAAGTGTTAGAACTATGGAAAAAGAGGGCATGTAAGGAATGTAGAAAAAAAAATAAACAGTGGGATTCCTCTACAGAAAAGTCCTTTGATGTAGGTGATGAGGTTTTATTTTCTACCAATAATGCCATTTCTAATGAACATTGGTTTATTGACTCAAGATACTCAATCACATGACTCCTCATAAGGATTTATTTTCCACATTTGAGAAATATAATGGATATAATGTCTACCTTGGTGACAACACTACATATATGATTTTTGAATAGGGAAAGTTACTATTTTTTCAGTGATGGATGGATTTTTTTCCTAGTGTTTTACATATCCCTAGATTGGCTAGAGAATTTTTTTTCAAAGTTGAATGATTCATAAATGCATGTAAAATTTAATAAGGATGGTTGCATATTGGTGAGAGGAAGCTTATTGGTAGCGAGAGGAACATGAATGAGAACTTTATTTAAGATTTTTTTTGTTGCTATTTGTATATCCACCTATATGAATGGAAATTATAAAAATACATGTATGTTGTGACACCATAGATTAGGCCACATAAGCAATGGTGTATCTAAAAATATTATAAATAAAAATATTTTGGATGGTTTATCTTATTTTGATGAGAACTTTGATTTTTGTGAGGGTTGTGTGTTTGAAAAACAGAATAGAGCATATTTTCCTTTAAAAAGTAATAAAGAAAAATAGCAATCATAAATTGTTCATATAGATGTGATTGGTCCTATGGATAATGATTCTATTAGAAAATATCATTATTTTGTTACCTTCATTGATGATGTATCCAAGTTTACATGAATTACTTTATGAATAATAAATATAATTTTTTAGTAATTTTAAGGAATTTAAAGCCTTAGTATAAAACCAATCAAGATTGAAAATAAAAGTATTAAGATCTAATAATAGAGGGGATTATTTCTCCAAGTAACTCAATGAGTTTTGTAAACATGCAAGTATCATAAGACAAAAGAAAATTTGTATACACCACAACAAAATGATGTTGCAAAAAGGATGAACCAAACAATTATGGAAAGAGCCAGAAGTATGTTGAGTAATGCATAGTTGGATAAATGTTTTTGGATAGAATTTGTGTGTACCTCTTGTTACTTGATTAATAGCTCTCATTTTAAGTCTTGATTTTACACCTTAGAAAGTTTGGAAAAGTAAGAAACCTTCTATTTCATATTAAAGGGTTTTTGGCTATGAGGATCTTGTTCATATGTATAAGGAAAAGTGTTCTAAATTGGATCAAAAAGAAGATAAATGCATCTTTATTGGATATGGTGAGAATTTAAAAGGTTATTTAATCTATGGAATCCTCTAACCTCAAATATTGTCTATTCTAGATATGTTATTTTTAGGGAACTCAAAGTTATTTCTGATCTTGTACAACCATACAAGAAATAAAGGGAAAAGATAGTGAATTTTGATTTGCAAAAAGAAGGTGCACATTAAGAATAAAATAATGATGAATTAGAGGATGTAGAAGAAGAAGAGAGTTCAAGTGAAATTTATAATGAGGAAGACATTGTTGTGACAAAATAATTTGAGTATACTAAAGAGCATAAAGAAGAATCTCTTACTCCACCCTTGAGAAAATCCACAAGGAAATGGAATCCAATTGACAAGTATAGCCCACCAAATTATAGGGAATCTATAATTTCATATTATAGTTAATTTTGGTAACTATTCATACAGGAGGATATGATGGCTTTAAAAATTTTAATACTTGGGGTCTTGTTCATTTTCCTAAAGGAAGGAAGGCCATTAGATGTAAGTGGATCTACAAAAATAAATTTAGAGCATATGATTCACTAAAAAAGTACAAGGCTATATTGGTAGCTATGGGCTACTCCCAAAGAGAGGGAGTTGATTTTGATGAAATTTTCTCTCATGTTACTAAATTATATTCTATTATATTTCTTTTATCCATAGTTGTTTCTTATGATTTTTAAATTTAGCAAATGGATGTTAAGATTGCATTTTTGCATGGATATTTGGAAGAGGAAATGTATATGCAACAACCAAAAGGATTTGAGGTAAAAGGGAAATAACACTTAGTTTGTAGGTTAACATGGTCTCTTTATGGTTTAAAATAATCACCTGGATGTGGTATAAAAAAATTAACTCTTCTGTGTTGAAATTGGGTTTTATTAGAAGTGAAGAGGATCATTATGTTTATATTAAATGTATTGATGATCAATTACTAATTTTTATCTTGTATGTGGATGATATATGTTATTTTTTAGTAACACAAAAAGTATGATTAGTGAGTTGAAATCTTAAATTTTAGGTACATTTGAGAAGAACGATTTGAGGGAAAGAAGGTATATATTGGGACTAGAAATCAAAAGAGATTGAGGTAAAAAAAAAATTTGGTTATCAAAAAGTATGTGAACATTATTTTACACAGATTTAGCATGCAAGATTGCAAACTAATTAGAATTCCTTTATCATTTGGCACTAAACTTACTTTAGATATGTGTCCTAAATATGAAGAATATTTTGAGGATATGTCTAATGATCCATACTCTAGTGTTGTAGGAAGTTTAATGTATGCAATGGTTTTCACTAAAACCAGCTATTGCCCAAGCAGTGGGAATTTTGAGGAGTTTTGTGTCTAACACTATAAAGAGCATTAGAATTATGCAAAGAGGGTGTTAAGATATTTGTGTCATACTTATTATTATTTTTATTTTGATATAAATAGTTTGGATAAGACATTGGACATAAAAGAAAATTGATGTAAATTAGGTAGGCGACTTAGATAGTCGAAGGTCTACTAGTGGGTATGTGTTTACTTTTTGGAGGAGCTATAATTTGGATAAATAATAGACATCCCATGTTTTCTTTATCCACTACTGAAGTAAAGTATATGGATGCTACCCATGTTTCTAAGGAGGCAATATGGTTACAAAGATTGTGTGCACGTATTATTTTTTATTGCAAGATAATTCAAATTGGTTGTGATAACCAATGTACAATCCATTCAGCCAAGAATCCTATGTATCATGCTTATACTAAGAATGTGGATTTTCAATACCACTTTTTCATGAAATTATTGTTAATAAACAAATTGAGTTAAATAAAATTGACACTTGGGTGAATTTTACAAATTATCTTACCAAACTAGTGAGCACAAAAAAGTTCATTTGTTGCAAGAAGGCTACATGTCTTGTTTCTTGTACCTAATTGATTCTATGATGGTGTGATTCCCTTAGATCTTGAAAGGTATTTGACAAGTGGGACCATGTTGAGAATTAAGGTGTCTCAATGTTAAAAATTCCTAAGTTATTTATTTATTATTATTTTACATTTTTTTATGCTTATTTAGCATTTACATTATTAAATATTTGTGCTCCATTCAAAAAGGGCATGATATTTTGAGTTGGCACTTTTTCCAGATGTTTTGCCTTGAAAAATAAGTTGTTAGTTGTCAAAAGATGCCCATTTAGTGGTCTAACATGAAAATCCTATTTTTTAGGATGTTGTAACATTTTTTATGGGAATTGTAAGGGCTAAAAATAAGGGATATCAGTTTGGACATGAGAATCATGTGTTAAAGATAATATTTCCATAAGATATTAAGCTTTGCATGTGCATGTTCTTTCCATGTTGAGTTTTACATGTATGCAAGGAGGCCTTATATATTTGTTGAAAAATGGAGGTAATTATGTAGCTTAATACTTTGTAAAACTATGAGATTGTAGATCTAATTAAGTGTTCTTTGTTACAATTTCTTTGTATATGATTATCTATTTAGATTCATTTTACCAATTATAGAAGTAGACAAAGGAATGTAGAAGAATAAGACTAGAAGATAGAAGTGACACAACATATACCATGGAGAAACCCTTTCGGGAAAAAAATCCACCACTAGAATCAATAGTGCTTGTATTATTTAACCTTAGAATAAGATTACAATAATTATTTATCAATCCTTGCTTGAGATGCTTCTTTTTCCTTCAAAAATTCTTCTTCACAACCTGCAATAAACTCTCATGTGTCTAAGCATGAATCCACACATCCCGTGCCATGCTTCACAAAAGCTTTCTCTTAGAACTCTCTTCAACTTACAGCAATAAATAGACAATTGTGAACATTGTAAACTCGAAAGAGTTGAGAATTACAAGAGGATAAAGCTCCTCACAAATATCTACATCATTCTTGTGCAAGTAGAGTTCTTCTGTGAAAAATAATGTCAAACCAAGTCCATCAATTTGGGTGTCCCAAACTGAAGTCTTAACTCAACGTTGATTATGAAGATATCTTCCAAGCTTCTCCTCAAAGTTGGCCCCCAAGAATGGGCCCCACTTAACTAAGCCTTGTAAATATCTTCTCATGCAAAGATGTTAACTCCAAGATCTCAACTTGGGCGCCCAGTTGGGTCCAAGTCAATCTTTGTTAAATGAAACATATCTCTCCATCAATTCATGCAAACATGATGCATGATTGATCATCCCCACTTAATTGAATGTAGCCACCTGTTATCTATCATGCAACTCATGTCATTAGCATGCAACTCAATTCAACTAAAGTCAACTAACATGAAACTCAAACTAACTACATGCAACTGAAGATAACTGAACCATAACTGAACTAAACTAAATTGATATCGAAATGAACTAAAATCCACTCATGTAAATATCAATTCCTAACTTCTAGGATCTTTACATGCATTACTGAAGTGTTATATTTCTCCAAACAGTTAACTAAAATAAAGGTGGGCTCCACCTTCCATGTGGGTGCCCCATGTGCTCCTATTTTGTAGGATTTCTTCTTGGAAGCCCTCACATGTTCCTATCATTTAGGAATAGTTACAAATGTCAATTTACATGTTCATTTCATTTGAATTTAATATCTTTCTAATCCTAGTGTTGGGGAACACTTTCCAAGGACTTAGGAGATACATGAAATATGTTTAGGATTGCAATTAAATGGCATCCTATTCCCAACAATATCAAGGGATTGAGATAGAGACACTAATGAGAAGTTGTAGGTACACATATGCAATCAAATTTTATGTAGGATTGAATAAATTTTATATATTATATCTTTAAAAAATAATACAAACTTGTCCTCTTTTCTAGGTGGATTTTTTACCCGAAAGGGTTTTCTCCACATAAATATGCATGCTATGTGTATGGATATTGTTTGTTAATTTATTTTTTTAGATCATTTCTCCATTTATTTTATACAAATTAAATTTTTCATTTCTAATTTTAAATCAAATTTCTATATTATAGTGGTTGCCTTCATTTCTAACAAGAATTTTGGCTCCAAAGATAGAAATAAAGGGAAATGTTGGATGACATTATCTTGGTGGATCAAGAAATATTCAAGCTGGATGAAGTGGAGGTCATATCCCATCCCAACCACCTTTTAATCTAGAGAGATATAGATAATTGGGTTTCACTATAATCCTCAATTATCCAAATCATTTTCTAATTAAATAACTACTTTGCAAAAGTTATCTAAAAATAATTATTTGTCAAGAGAACACTTGAAATCATTTTTAAATCTAAACAATGATTATGAGATTGAATATGAATATGTTCTCATGAAACTATTTGTACAATCTCTAGCTAATGAAGCAATGGATTGGTATAGAGAATTATTTGATGCAAGCATCGGTTGATGGGTTGAATTTCAAAGAATTTTTACAATATGTGGATACAATAGATCCTAGGTTCATCATAAATGAATTTACAAACATCACTAAAGGATATAATGAATCTATGTCAAATTTAATGTAATATTTTTTAAAATTATGTACAAAATTCTAGCTTATTTATGACCTAATGAATTGATGTGTTTGGTTCAATATTTTAATGATTTTTATGCTAAAATGGGCTATCTTTTGAGAGATAAGGATCCTAAAACATTTAGGGATGCATATAGGATAGCTATTCACATATAGAATAATCAAAGAGAATTAGGAAAACTTCATAAGAGAAGTGATGTAAAAATATTGACCCATGATAAAGGACACCAAAATAAATTGTCCACATCTGAAGATAAATTGGCAACTAGACAAGGTCATAAATTTCTTGAAATAGCTAAGTTATAAACTATCTCATTATGAAAAGGGCATGTCACATGATAAACCAAATTACAAAAAAGAAGAAAGAATGCCAAGGTTGTCAGATCAACCCTATAATACCACATGGCATAATGGGAAACCAAATCAAAATAACTAGAAGGGATCAACTAGTAAAGAAACAATGGACCCACTTAAGAAACTTGGTACAAATAATGTATAATAAAATCGCTAGTGTGTGGCATGTCAGCTACCACATTCTCCATTGTAACATATGGTACCTTAATCATTTGAGTCTTATGAGGCTCCATTTGGTGAATGCAATGATAATGATCATGATTCAAGACATGATCATGATTCAAGACATGATCATGAGCACCAAAATATCAATATGATTTCAACTAGATATTATGCTCAGATATTGAATAATATTCCTCATAAAATGAATGTGTATTTGAATTAGATGTTGTTGATGAAAGATACATGAAAATTAGTTGCCACCAACAAATTTTTTCTAATAATGGGGAAGAGACATATCATGTGTGCAATATTGAATCTACTTGACCAGAGTTCAAAATAAGGAGACCTTCATATGAAGAGATCCAAGCTCTCAAAATATAAAAAAATTCTCTAGTTAAAATTAATTATAACTTGCAAAGAAAGGGACATAACAATGGTCCAGGAAATCCAATAAGCTTTTTCATTAAGAAAAATCAAGAGCAAAAATCTCGCGTCCCTATTAAAAATGTTGAAGTCAAAGGAAAGAATGAAAATGTTGATGTACAATGTATTGATGTTGTGTCTCATAAGCACAAGGCTAAGATTCAAGATTGTAGAAATGAAGAACATAATTTTAAATGTGTACATAATTCTAAGTAAACTAGTACAATAGATAAAGAAAAGGTATCTTTTCTTGATCTTAATAATGTAACTAGGTGTGCTATGTCAAAGTACGTGCCAATAGATATAGCACAGGTCCTCAATCAAATTAAACTTTTAGTTCCTTTGCTATAAATGATGAGGATAGATGAGCATAAGGATATAACATTAGATTTGATTAGTAATGTTGTAGCAATTTCCTCTAGCAATACAAATGATGCAACTCAACAAGTGAAGAATAGAAAATAGGTGAACAAGGTTGAAATCAAAGACTCAAATCATGAGATACCTAAGGTATTCTTGGGAACCACTTTGTATAAGTGCCTATCTTAGGTAGACCCTTTCCATGTAACATTTTTAATAAATGATAAATTAGTAAAAAATTGCATGAATGAATCAAGAGCTTCAACTAATGTCATTTCATTAGCAATCATGAATCAATTGGGTCTTCAGTTAATAAGTCTTGTGGGATTTTTTTGTTATGAATTTTATAGAGGTACCTATTATTGGTATAATTAAGGATGTTGAGTTTAAATTAGTTTCATTCCTAAAGAAGACTTATAGCATGAATATTATAGTGTTTGGTATCCCTCCTCAATATGGAATGTTATTATCAAGATGGTTAGCAACAATAGGGGAAATTATTCAGATGGATTCATCTTATGCCCTTATCTATATGAATGGAAAAGATGTAAAGTTGGACAAAGAAATAAAGTCGCCTACTATTGTGGAATAAATTAAGCCACATGAGTAGATTTTTTTATCAATACTGATTTGGATAACTTCGTAGTAGAATCAATTGATTCTACAATAGATAAGTAGACATCTCTTCATGAGGAGGTTCAAGCAGTTTTTGATAATGATGGTATATGGCTGATGTACTTTGATGGCGCATGTTCTAAAGAGGGATCAAGAGTTGAAATTATCCTCATCTCCCTAAGTGGAAATTATTTTAATTCTTAATTCACTCTTTTCTTTTCTTACACAAATAATTTGGTTGAATATGAGACCTTGTTAGGTTTAAATATGGCTATTAAACATGGAGCTAAGAAGCTCAATCTTTTAGGGGATTCAAAGCTTGTAGTCTCACAAGTTAGCTCCAAATATGAATCCAAACACAAAATACTTAAATGATATAGAGTATTTGTATGGTTAATACTATTGAATTGTTTGATGCTTTCTCTATTGATTGGATTGAGAGAGGAAAAATTTTCATGGTTGATTTCTTGATTAACATAGAACTTAGGTTTAAGATTAACCCTAACAGGAATCTCTAAGGTCAAATTATTAACTAGGCCTTCAATTATTGACAATATATTTCATTGACAAGTCTTTCAAGATGACCAAGATCTCCTTAAATTTCCCAATTACATTAATGAATGTCACAGTCAAGAAATTGACTTTCTAGAATTTTGTTGAGAATATTGATGGAAAGGATACCATTTTTGGAAATGAATTTATTCAATTTAAAACTAATAAACTTCTAAAAGGATTGGTGTCTTTGGTGATGAAAACCTTCCCCAATCACACACTTTGATATTGAAATGATGCAAGATTAAAACCCCTCTGCTTACCAAAACTCATGCAAACATGCAGTTTACAGAGACATGAACCTTAAAATAATGAAATTGCATAGAACCAATGTTTAATCAATTCAAATTTCAATACATTTGTAAAACAAAAATTCCCTCTTTGGCATTCAATGGCTTCTCCTATTCGAAAGTGCATTCATTTCTTCACCATATGCACTATGTTCACTAGGTTGATTCTTCCCTCAACCACTATACAATAATGTTTGGTTCTATGCCTTTACTGATCTTCATAAGGCCGACTCTTCTCCATCCAAATGGCTCCCCCCTTCACCACTGTGCATTCTCTGCTTACCTCTACACATTCATCCCTTCATTGGTTGCACATAGCCGATGGAATGTAAGCCCACGTCCTTTGTTATGATGATTGAATCCTTCACATGTTGTGCACATCTTCTTCACGGGTTGTGCACATACCATCAGTTTGGTTCCTCTTTGTGGTCTTTTTCTTGGATTCTCATCTACATACCCTTTTCTCTGCCACACACTACCAAATTCGGTTCCCCCTCAATCAAGAACCATTCCTCTCTTCAACCATGTGGTTCAGGCTTTTCTCCTCATAATCGTTCTCTCTTTTTCTCCTTCTTGCTCAAATGGATGTTCTTGAATCAAGAATATAATTCCAACCTAGTTTTCCCAACAACTAATTGACACCTGGCAAGAATTTTCCTCAACCAAAATAATATCACAATGAAAAAATAAAGAAAACCAAAATTTGAAGGAAAATTTGAAGATGCCCCTACACCAGGCTCCCTAGGGGACAAAACATGTGCTCCCACACATGAGGGCATCAACCAGCAATAATTTCTCTATTCTTTTCTGTCATGTCTTCCAACATCATTCTAGAAAAATTTCCATGTGTTCAACCTGTTTTCATTTTTATTTTTTCTTATGGTACCTTCTCCTTCTGATGTCCTTTTCATCTACAAATCTCCAAAACTCCATATCATTGTTACTATTTGGTTCCACATCCTTTTCATCTTTTTTTAAACTCTTCCCTTGGATAATTTTAAGCAAAGATTCAAATGCAACATTATTTAAATCATCCACATCAATTTTCTTACCTTTCACCTTGCATGTATTCATCTCAAGCTTCTTCCAAGTTGTTCCTAAAGGTATGTCTATCTGTGTTTCTTTGGGAATCTCATCAGTAAAAACTTTTGTTTCTTCATCTTTTTTTTTCTTCATAGATTATATTGCATACTCTTGGCCAGCATTTTGTGCTCCATCTTCCATGTTCTTCTCTATTTTTTCTTTAGGTTCTACTTCCATGTCATCTTCATGGTGTGGTAATGCTTCTTCTCTTTTCAAGGCTACCACACCTTGTCTTCTTTTCTTCACAATCATCTTCACAAGTCATTTCAACTTATTTTTCAAGGCCAATACCAATCACATCTTGGCTTCTTTCCTCAAGCCTTTTTTTCACCAATAACTTACACCTCTCTAAATCTCTTCTCAACTCTACCATTTCTCTTTCAAACTTGGAATCTTGTTTCTTCATATTTCCTTTTTTCTTGATGTTTTCTTTTATGGCATACTTCTACATCTTTTTACCTTTCTTCTTGGCTTCTTCTTGGCTTCTTCTTGATACCTTAACTAGGGTTTCTCTCCTTTTCCTCTACCCAGTCTCTTGGTACCTAGGTTCTTCTTGTTAACCTATCAAAACTTTCACACACACATACTTGTCAAAATCCTACTAGCATACCGACTTCCACTTCCCAGACCTTTTAGGCTCTAATACCAAATGATGACAGCCTTCCCCAATCACATGCTCTGATATTGAAATGATACAAGACTAAAAATACTCTACTTACCAACACTCATGAAAACATGCAATTTACACATACAAGAACCTTAAAATAACTAAATTGCACATAACCAATATTTAATCAATAAAAATTTCAATACATTTGTTAAACAAAAATTCCCTCTTTGACATTCAATGGCTTCTCATATTTGAAAATGCATTCATTTCTTCACCCTATGCATTTTTTTCACCAAGTCGATTCTTCCCTCAACCACTATACAATAATGTTTGGTTCTATGCCTTTACTAATATTCATAAGGACAACACTTCTCTAGCCAAACGGTTCCCCCCTTCATCACTATGCATTCTCTCCTTACCTCTACACATTCATCCCTTCATTGGTTACACATAGCCGATGGAATGTAAGCAACATCCTTTGTTATGATGACTAACTCCTTCACATGTTGCACACATCTTCTTCATAGGTTGTGCACATACCATCAGTTTGGTTCCTCTTCATGGTATTTTTCTTGTCTCCTCATATGTGCATCCTTTTCTCTGCCACACCCTACCAAAGTTGGTTCCTCCTCAATCAAGAATCATTCCTCTCTTCAACCACATGGTTCGGTCTTTTCTCCTCATAGCCATTCTCTCTTTTTCTCCATCTTGCTCGAATGGATGTTCTTGAATCAAGAATATGATTCCAACACTGTTTTCCCAACAATTGATCGACACCTGGAAAGAATTCACCTCAACCAAAATAACATCACAATGCAAAAATAAAGAAAACCAAAAATTGAAGATGCCCCTACATCATCTGGAGTGATTTTTTGATGGAATAGATAGGCACATTGTTAAACTAGCACCTGTACATGAAAATGACCTAGAAGATGTCAATTTAGGGAGGATGCATCACCAAATAAGGTATATATTGGTAAGAAATTGAGCCTTAAAGCGAGAACTATGTATTTTCTCTCTTAAGGAAATATAATATTTTTTTTGCATGGTCATATAATAACTTGAAAGCCTACAAAGAGGATTTTTTTCAACAAGATATCCTCTTGAATTTTAATGTTAAGCCAATTAGGGAGAAATGGAGATGAATAAATCCTATTATAGCACCAAAAATGCAACAAGAATTGGCCAAACTTAGGGATGGTGGAGTAATAAATCCTATTAGATATTCCACCTTGGTATCTAATTTAGTCCCTATAAAAAAGAATGGTGATATTTGGCTATGTAGACTTCAAAAATTTTAATATTTATTCTTTAAAGGAAAACTATCCCCTACCAAATATGAAGGCAGTGTTGCAAAAGGTCATGAGTTGTGAATTCTTGTCCATGATGGATGTATTTTATAGTTACAACCAAGTGAAGGTAAATGAATCAAATCAATATAAAACAAATTTCACAACACCATGGGGGACTTAAGTATATGTCAGGATTCCCTATGGCTTGATTAATGTTGGAGATACATTTCAAAGAGAAATGGATGTTGCATTCTTTGATTTAATTGACATCATTATGGTGATTTATTAGGATGGTTTGAGTATATTTTCTAAAAAATCAAAGGACCATTGTATACATTTGGAGAAGATATTTGATAGAGCCATTGAATTTGGTATTTCCTTGAATCATAAAAAATTTTGGGGTTAGAGGTGGAAATTTTTTAGGTCATATTGTGTCAAAATAGGGAACTAGGATTGATCCATATTGTGAAACTACTATAGAAAAATTCCTCAACCAAAAACTATCAAGAGTATCCAATTGATTTTGTCTGAATATTCATCCCAAACTTTGCAGAGAAGACCATGTCTATTTCAAGGATGTTGAAAAAGGATAAATCATATCATGGGGAAAGGAACCCATTAAATATTTTCAAGATGTCAAAGAAGCAATCAAACAAGCTCGAATGTTGATTTCACCATTTTTTCTAAGCCATTTCAATTATTTTATTTTGCATCTTTACAAATAGTTTTTGTATTATTACAAAAGAATAATGAGGGGTATGAGCTTATCCCATTTTCATTTTTATAAAATCTCTTCATGCTTATGAATTAAAATATGATTCAATGGATAAATAAGAATATTCCTTGGTCAAAGTAGTCAATAATTGTAAACCCTATTTGATAGGGGCTATAAATTTTTCTTATGTTGCTCATTTTATAGTGAAGAAATTTTCACTTAGTAAGAAGTCACTAGCAAAAGATGCAAATGAATAAACAAAATTCAAGAATTCAACTTTGATATATAGGTAACCAAATTGGTTAGGGGACAAGGATTAGCAAGAATTATGGCTGAGTCTAACTTGGAAGCTATTGAAGTAAATTGCATCAAGGAAAAAATTTCATGAAAAGGGTGCAATTTAAAAAATTATCCATGGTATAAATGTGTGGTATACTACTTATGTCACATGAATTTTCTAGATCATATGACTAAAAATCAGAATATAACTTTGAAGCTTCACGCAATAAAGTATACTATCATCAATGGTGAGTTGTACTATAAAAATAAATATGGTATTCTTTTAAGATGTTTAGATGAAGAACAAGACCATAAAGTGTTGCTAGATATGCATAGTGGAAGATGTGGTGGGCACTTTATGGCTAAAAACATATCATAGAGTGATAAGGGAAAGTTATTGGTGGCCTATACTATTTTATGATGTACATAAATTGGTAAGAGGTTGTGATGCATGTTATAGATTTTTTGGTAAAATAAAACACTCTGGAACTTTGCCTCTAAGGCCCATGGTTGTAGATGTTGAACACAGAGAATAGTGAGAGGGGGGTGAATCAGTATTATTTTAAACCATTCAAACATTTAAACATCCAATCCAATTAGCAATATTCAATTGCAATAATGAAAGAAAGAATAAAACATTCAACAACATCACATAACACATGAACACCAGGATTTTTATGTGGAAAACCCAAAATGGGAAAAACCACAGTGAGGATTAGCTCACAATATATTATAACCTGTTATAGTATATTTACAAAAGTGCTCATTGCAAGTGGACTCACTTCTCACTGAGAAAAAATATAGAAGAGAAATTGTGGCTCATAACCTAGTTTGAACTATTAAAATATAATCTATCATATGCATGAATTACAATTCCAATGAAGCTCAATAAACTAACTTTACACACTTCATTTGATTTTGATCTAACACTCTACTTTCCTTTACATTCACATCACTTTAATCTTCAACTCAAAATTCACAACTTAAATTTGCACTGCTCTAATAATATTTGCATCACTTACATGTCTTGCATTCCTTACATTCCTCAAAATATCAAAAAATGATCTAGCATATTATCCGCATCAAGTATAACATCAATTAGGTCAGCCTAATTGGATGTAACATTCAAAATATAACTTGTCGGCTTAATTTCTTCCACACGCACACTTTGCGCCAAGATTTAAATCTCAAAATAACTTGAAATAGGTCAGCATGGACCTATAATAAATCCCACATAAGATTTCAACACTTATTCAACCTTTACATACCTTTAAAATTATTAGGTCGGCATCATAGAAGACCTAATACCAAAATTCTTCAACTATGTACCCACATTCAAACATGTGGACCTCAAAATTTAATGCCAACTAGAATTCACACACTAATATCATCTATCAAAATAGCCTCAAAAGTACAAAGCCAAAAACTTATCTGTGAAGAAATGCAGACTCTCCCACTCAAATGCACTCTACAAGAAATGACTGTAATATGTCAGACCGAACTTTTGTTACTTATATCTCTCAAACCAAAATCCAAAACATGATGAAATTATGGAATTAGATGCTCCTTACAACCAACAGAATAATTTTAGAAGCACAAAGTGAAAAATTCATTTACAGATTGGTGCGAACCCAAAAGCTAGAGCTTTGTTATATAGAATTAACAGAGTTGACACTTAGTCAATTTTCCATTACAACCAACTTTACCAGATCAAACCGCCTTGAAAAAATGTCTTCCAAAAATACTCCAAAACCTATTAGAATCAACCAAAATTATTTGCAATGATTTGCACCATGATCTCCACATCAAGATACAATGTTTACATCAATGACAACGGTGCAACACATCGTTATATATGTGCGCTTTTCCCTCATGCTCATGTTTCCAACAACAACATCAATGACATTCTTCCAACAATATCCCCCTTTTTCATTGATGGAAACATGCCAAAATATCTTCAAAACATTCTCTCCCTTTGTCATCAAGGGAAAAGGGTGCCTACAACAACTATTTATACTTATACTAGATCTCCCCTTGAGTAGTATATGCATATGTACAAACTAAAAAGATTGAATTGACTCCCTATGAGTCATCTATTGGAGAAAAACCAAAAATTTTGTACTAGAAACTACTCTATATACTCTATATATGTACAAAGAATAAATTGAAAACTAAAAAATGCGTAAAGAATATGAAATATGTCAACTGAAGGACGTTGACTCTTTTAACTTATGCAAATGGGTCTGCCATGCTTGTTTTCCTTCCTTCCATGTCTTTGTTGTTGGCCCAAGTAATCTGCACTATGTTTCAAACTCCATCAATATTTCTTCTCCTTCTTATGGACTGCTCGATACTAGATTCATCTATGTAGCCTTATTAGCACTCAAAAGGGCACTAAATATAGATATAAATTTTTCATTCACCAAGTCCCTTCTTTCTCCAAACTACAAAATGACATTTTCCCTTTGTACTTGCAGCTAGAAGAACTTCTTATGAAAGTCCTCAATTACACTCCTTGTATTACCAATTGGATCAAGAGCCGGATCTCATTTTTGATGCTTTATGTGGCACTGGGCCATTCCATGCAATATTGAAAAAGAGCCTTACCCTCATCCACACATATCTCTGCATCCTTTAAATTCTCTGAAAAAAAATTTGTGTGAAAGAGCACACTTCTTGATGATTTCCAACATCTTTTTACCATTGATTTTCTTTTCTACTTTTTTCTCTACTTCACCTTTAAGACTGAAAGCATATTTCTTAAAAGAATCAACTAATAGCTTTAAATTTTCCATACCAAAGAGTGATGTGTCTATTTCTGCACCGAGTATGGCCTCTTGTAGTGCCTTCATTGCTTCCTCCATCAATTCTCCACTCTTTTGGTGTGTCTCAATAATATCCTTATGGAAAAATGTATGGAATACATCCTCAATTGTAGCTTATGGAGTGGCTAAATATTGTCCATATCTACATTTCCCTATTGCATTGGTAGTTGTAGCAATTGTGAAGAAAAAATAGGCTGGAACTTGAGCTGCATACTCAATATATTCTTCAAGGAATCTTTGGAGGATTCGAAGGATTCACCAAAAGTCTTTGTAGTCTCTACATCTTTCTCCTTTACTTCCTTTCCCTTGTCTTTTTTTGAGTCTACATGTGTCTCTTATTTTGTTCTTGCATTTCCAGAGGTATCCTCATCCTTATCTTCACTTTCCTTCTCATTATCTTCTTGCTCATCTTCCTTCTCTGCATCACCAGTTTCTTCTTGAGCATATTTATTCACATCTTCCTTTGCAGATTGGTCTGGGTTATCTGGAGGAGTCTCTAGTTTATCTTGCACAATCTCAACATTTTCTTCATGTAATGGAGGAAGATAAGTATCCTCCTTTTTTTCTTCTTCTCCAACATCCTTCTCTGCTTCTAGCCTTCCTCTTCCAGAGGGGAATTGTCTTGAGTGTACTCCTCATCTGTCACATGCTCATGTTGAGCATCAATGTTCTCTACTTCTTCTTCTATTATGACTTCCAAAGCAATGTCTCCTTTTGTAGCTTCTCAAATTTATTCTTGTTTCTACCCATAAGGGTAGTTACCCTTTGCTTTACTCTAAATTCAATGATGTACAACTTAGCGAATGTGGCTCTATTTTCCTTAGAAATAGAAGCACCAACCTTCTCCAACACATATTCTTTTATCTTTCCTTCTTCAATTGATTATAGTATTCTCTTCACTAGGATATTCCATAGCTCTTTAGGAATTTTATTCTCAATGTTTTTCATATCAACTTCCAAAATAATAATGTATTTAATAATTTCCTCAATAATGGTGGCCTTATCCACCTCATTTACCTCACCATACAAGGTGGAAATTTCTACAAGCATGTCATGTTGTATCATTCCATTAATAATTGCTTCTACCTTTATGGGATTGCAAGGTTTTCTGAAGATGTTTGCTTTTGCTTCTTCTTAACATCTAGACTCTTCTTTGTTTCTACCGTCTTCTTCTTTTCTAAACACTCCTTCTTGGTGGTTTCTTTCTTCTTCTAACTCATGTGTATTACAAATTCTTCCTTCTCTTTATCTATCTCCTTTTCATTGTATGTGTCAATAACATCAAATATTTTTCTTTTGACCCTAGCTTCACCTTGTGAAGCTTCACTCTTCCTTTTGTGGACTAACTATGGTCCTTCTTCTTCTTCTACATTCACACTCACTTTATTTTCTCTAAAATACTTTTTTCTTTGGTCTTCTCTTTGCAGGAGCGAAAAGTGGTGCTATTAGAGTAGCCTTCATCTTCTCTGGCCTTGTCATGTGCACAACCAGAGGGGATTTCTCCTTCATCAAAGGACTATCTGTCGATTTCATTTTCTCTCCAATAGGTTTCCTAGTCTCAAAGGACTTCTAAATAGTAGGAGGGGCAGTAGATGTCCTACCAGATCTTCTTATGCCTTTTGAACCTCATGTGACACTTGGTTCTCCCTTGGATTTTTCTCTTGAATACTCCACTTGCTCCTTCGAGATGCCCATTTCCTTTGTAAAGTGATCCAAAAAAAAAAAAACCTTCTTTTGTATCTGTGGTTTCTTTTGCTCCATGTACACATCCAAATACTTTTCTTCATAAGTGTCATACCTTGCCTTAGTTGTATCCTTTGGAATTTTCAATCAAATTTTAGCTAAACCAGTAATCTCTTGTTCAGTGACCTCGTATCCCAATGCAGGGATCCACACAGTCCTTGGTTCAAATACCTTTATGATGCATTCATCAGTCCTTACCAAAAATGTGATATCGTTTTGATATCTCTCTACCAGTTTCCTTGGAATTTTGTCTCTCTCATGCATCCTCTTCTGGAAAACAACTAATAAAGTAGAAAGTTCCTCATCTTGTTCCTTCCCATCACCAATACCACTTATAAAATCTTTGATCTGATGAGAAATAGGTCTTCCTTGCAACCATTCCACTCTTTTGGTTCTAGGGAGTTCCTTTATGAAATAGAAAAGTAAACACGTAACCAAAGTACCATACTTAAATGCATACTTCTTTTCCTTGGTTTGTTTCAAATTCTCCATCAATTATTGTCTTAGAAACTCACAAAGATCATAGTCAGCACCTTTTTCCACCATCTCATATGCCACATTGATTGCGGTGGTAGATATAGAATTATCTATGTTTGTGAAATAGATTTTATAACCAATTAACATTGTTGCATACCTCATAGCTAAATTTCTGATGGGATTTACTACTAGAGCTATCTTATCATATGTTGCACCAATGAGTTCCATTACCACTTCATTCTTAACCGATTTCAATACAGCAATAGGTTTAGTGGAGCATAGATTTGTAACCTCTCTAATTACCTCTTTTGTTATCATGTTAGGTATGTCGGTCCAAAAAAATTTATCATGAATTCTGCTTATTTCCATTCTAACCCATTTTTCATCAAAATGAAAATTCATAAACCATTGGCATACATCCAAATTCTTTGCGACTAGGATTTGATATGCTAGTTTTAGGGAAAAATTATCTTCGGTCAATTCTTTCATCCACATATTTGCTAACTTGATGTGATCATATTCATCCATTTTTCCATGAATGTAAATCCTTATATCTTCTATTGAAAAACCCCATATGCAACATGTGAAAACGCACCTAGTGGGTCATCTTCTATAGATTTTGCAGGGTATTTCTTGAATTTGGGTTGTGGCTTCTCAGTAATCTATATAACCATCGATGTAGCCTTTGCAAAGAATTCAAATTTATTTCAAACAAGGTTCTTTTGAAAACTAGGGAAAAGCTAAGATTATAAATACCTTTTCTTCTATTTGTCAAACTAGGGTTTCAACACACCAGGTCACAAATAGCTTTTGATCACTCCAAATCACTTCCTCAATGCTCTAGTTCTTCTCAATGCTCATTATGAATGAAATTGGCTAATTAAAATCACTTTATAACCCTTTGAATCTAACCTAATTTCACAATTAATGCTTCAAACAATAAAGTTGGTAAACCTTTATCTGTATGTACAATCAACTTCTAATGCTCCACAAACTTCTACATTGACATATTTTCTTCCATGGTCTTCACCAACAGATCAAGCATGTTGATGTACATCACATATCTTCATGTTGAGGCATCAAAACCATTTCTTTGGAAAGGGATAAAATATTTTCATTAAAGCTCCCCCTGAGCCAAAGCTCTCAACTCAATTTTTGGAGGAAACATCTGCACCGGATGTTGGTACAAATCCATCCTTAACCTCTCCTTCTTTGCTTCTACTAGATCAACCTTTTGCACTGGTTCATTCCTCTTTACCGGATTATCCTTCTTCATATTTTTTCTTCTGAAAAACTTAGCAATGTGTCTAGGTCTATTGAAATTGTAACATGTAACATTCTTTTGACCAATATTCCTTCCATTCATTCTAGATCTACATTGATTAGCTTTATTCCCAAATCCATAGCATGTATAACCATATCCATTGAAAGATTGAGTCATTCTACCATTGTTATAGTCACTCATTATTTGACTCCTGCACTCACTGACTCTATGACCAAATGTCTTGCATGTAAAACATTGACCAGTAAAGGATGGAACATTTTGATTCATTATGCTTCTACATTTCATTGCGTTATGTCCAAATTTATTGCAGAAATAATAAAAAACATTAAAATATGGGCACCTTTGTGCATTTGGTTGTCTGAGCGGTAGTCTTTTAGCTTCATTCCTTTGATTTTGGATCTTCTTTCCATTGTTCTTCTTATCTATAGCATTTGATCTCTAATTTGAACTTTCACCCTTTTCAAATCCTAAACCTTCTTTATCTTTAGATCCTTTCTTATTTGTAATCATTTCATCAATCTTTGTAGCACTCATCTTGATTTTTTCTTCATGACTCCTTGCTTTCTCCAAATTTGATCTCAGATTTACCACTTCTTGTTCAAGCCTTGTGCATTTCTCAGATTTTCTTTTCACCATTTCATTCAGACATTCCTCAATTCTTTTCTTTTCTTTGACTTGCACTTTCAAACCAATGATAGTTTCATTTTCTTAATTCAATTGTTCACTGACTTTCTTATGCTTTTCTCTGAACTTCTTGATTTGTTCTCTCAATTTTTTCATGCATTCATTTGCTTCTTTGATATTTTCTTTCAGATCTGTGTTTTCATCTTCGGTCTTTTCAAGATATTCAAGGGAAAGTTTGAGTTCTCCATCTTTTTCAAGCATGCAATCTTATTCTATGAATCCAACAACAAGAATCTCTTCCAGAGGAGTAGGTAGTCTTATAACAACCATGTGTTCTACCTCCAAGATCTTCGCCAAGCTATTAAGCTCCTTCCAAGGAACCAAGCTCTGATACCAATTGTTGAACACTCAAAATACTGAGAGGGGGGTGAATCAATATTCTTTTAAACCATTCAAACATTTAAACATCCAATCCACTTAGAATATTCAATTGCAATAATGAAAGAAAACATAAAACATCAACAACATCACATAACACATGAACACTAGGATTTTTATGTGGAAAACCCAAAATGGAAAAAACCACATTGAGGATTAGCTCACAATATATTATAACCGATTATAGTATATTTATAGAAGTTTTCATTGTAGGTGGACTCATTGTCCAAGTGGACTCATTGCTCGTTGAGAAAAAAGATAGAAAAGACATTGTGGCTCACATCCTAGTTTGAACTATTACAATTGTATCTATCATATGCATAAATTATAATTCCAATGAAGCTCAATAAACTGACTTTACACAATTCATTTGATTCTTATCTAATACTCTACTTTCCTCTATATTCACATCACTTTAATATTAAACTCAACATTCACAACTTACATTTGCACCGCTCTAATAATATTTGCATCACTTACACATCTTACATTCCTTACATTCCTCAAAATATCGAAAATGATCTAGCATACATATCTGCATCAAGCATAACATCAATTAGGCTAGCCTAATTAGATGTAACATTCAAAATATAACTTGTTGGCTTAATTTCTTCCACACACACACCTTGCGCCAAGATTTAAATCTCAAAATAACTTGAAATAGGTTGGCATGGACCTATAATAAATCCCACATAAGACCACAACACTTATTCAACCTTTGCATACCTTTAAAATTATTAGGTATGTATCACAAAAGACCTAATACCAAAATTCTTCAACTATGTACCCACATTCAGACACATGGACCTGAAAATTCAACCCCAACTAGAATTCACACACTAGTGTCATATGTCAACATAGCCTTAAAAGCGAAAATCCAAAAACTTATCTGCAGAGAAGTGCAAACTCTCCCACTCAAATTCACTTTACAAGAAATGACTATAATTTGTCAGACCGAACTTCTATTACTTATATCTCTCAAACCAAAATCCAAAACATGATCAAATTATGTTATTGGATGCTTCTAACAACCAACAAAATAATGGTAGAAGTGTAGATTGAAAACTTCATTTGCAGACTGGTGCAGACCCAAAAACTAGAGCTCTATTACACATAATTAATAGAGTTGACACTTAGTCAATTTTCCATCACAACCAACTTTACCAAATCAAACCATCTTGTAAAAATACCTTCCAAAAACACTCTAAAACCTGTTAGAATCAACCAAAATGATCTATAACGATCTGTACCATGATCTCCACATCAAGATACAATGTTGACATCAATGAAAACACTGCAAAACATCGTTATATATCTTTGTGCGTGTCCCTCATGCTCATATTTCCAACAACAAAATCAATGAAATTCTTCCAATAGTAGAGGCCCCTTCTTAACAATACAAAATTTATTTCATTGGTGAAATTACTGAAAAATATACTTGTGGGTTTGAATTGATACTTGTAGCAATTGACTATTTTATAAAATAGATTGAGGTTATCCCCACTAGAAAAGAAACTACCAAAGTAGTCATTGACTTTGTTATGCAGTACATTATAACAAGGTTTTGGGTTCCAAATAATCTTGTAATTAATAATGCTATGTGCTTCAAGTTTACATAATTTTTAATCTTTGATTGGACTATGGAATCAATTCTTCTCACTCATTTCTTATCATCCCCGAGGTAATGGTCAAGCTAAATCAAGTACCAAGAGTTTAATGAATATCATAAAAAGGATGTTGGGAAAGAACAAAAAATCTTGGGATTCTAAGTTAATATTAGATTTGTGGGCTTACAAAATTACACCCAAGAGATCAACAAGCAAATCCCCCAAATGAGTTAGTAAATGGCATGGATGCAATTCTACCTATGAATGACTTGTCGCATGTATACAAATTCATACAAGAATTTGATGTAGAAATTGAGGATATTATAAAAAAAAGATTAATTAGTTATTTGAAATTGATGAATCAAGAAGATAAGCTCAGGTTGTGAACACAAAGAATTAGCAACAGTTCAAGTATTTTTTTAACAAAGAAGCACATACCAAAAAAACTATAAATGGTAATTTTTTGTTGGCATGGAATGCAAGATCACAAGACAAAGGTAAACATGGAAAATTGTATCCCTTGTGGTTGGGACCATACATTACTGCAAATTCTTATGGGGAGAATTCATTTTTTATTAAGGCCTTAAATAGATAATTTCAATCATTTCTTGTGCATGGAAAATTCTTGAAACATTATTTCTCTAAACTATTTTCTCATCTTTTCATACGTGTTAGTTTAGGTTTTCTCTTCCCTTTGTTTGGTTTTATGAAGTTGTGGTTATTTATGACCCACAATGAAGTGTTTTTCCCTTTTCTATTTGGTGTGTATATGTGTCTTTGTTGGTTTGCATCCTAGAGATTTTTGAATCCTCACCATATTCTAAGGAAATATGCATCCCCAAACAAGATTCATTGTTGTACCCTATAAATTTTCTAGGGTTGAAGGTGAAATCATCTAGGTTCATCAAATTTCCTCAAACCCTAAGTATTTAATTCATATTTGTGCTCTAGTCTTCTAACTCATCAATGAGTGGATGATCCCATTGATTCTCTTTAAGTCATATTAATTATGCCTTAGGCTTCCTTATTTTATCAGCCCCTTTGTTCTTATTACTGATCGAGCCCACTCCTTCAAGAATTTGATTATGAATTTATATGCTTATGAGTATGCATTCCACTGGTGGCCCCCGCCTACATCTATATGGCAGCTTTTGATTGTATCACACTCGCTCTTTGCAATGTGGCTTTCCTTCAAGTGTCAATGTGTGAGCTTGTGTTATTGCACTGTGGTGACACATGCTCCCTTTCTTGTCATGTGTTGATGGGGTTAAGCTTGTGACATCACTAGATGACAATTGGCATCTTCCTATTATTGCATGCTTTCTCTTTGGAGTGTGGTTTCTTATAAGTGTTGAGTTATGAACTCATGTTATCATATTATGTAGAAATGTAGCATACTCGTGATCGTAGTGCACTTGCTTCTCAAACTAGAGCTTCTAAAATATCCTTCTCAATTAATCTTGTGTTGATGCACTCTAATGACATGTCTTCTCCCTAAGTGTGTGTTGTTCACTACGTTTATTTGTGACGCCACCACATGACATGTGGCAATTTTCTAAAGTGACAAGCTTTCCTTTCATGATATGACTTTGAAATATCTACTCCAGTTGGAATCACATTGATGTGCTATGACAAGAAGTTTCATCCACAACAATTAAGCACAAGCAATAATGAAATTTTATTGAACATGTGCTCAAACAGAATGTGAGCAAGTGGTCATTGACAGGTGTCATCTTCTCATTACAACACATCATTCCTTCACAATATGACTTTTCTAGTTGTATTTAATTTTAAATCTACGTTAATTCCCCAAG
>VDFB02118550.1:0-29846 GCA_007258455.2 Sequoia sempervirens
CCCCAATCAAAGATGTAACTTATTTACCTCCAAAAATAGATTTCTTGGAAATTCTTTGATGGAGAGCATATCTACAAATAGAGTTTTTAGTAGTGTTGAGCTCCTCCAATGGAAGAGAACTTGAGCTCCTCCCTCCAATGGAAGAGAATGCTAAGTGGATTCCAATGCTAGAATGGTTGTGCACAACAATATCACATCCAGACACTCTTTGCAGAACTCTTGGGATCATGCCAGACAAATATTACACTTTCAAATCCCTAAATAAGCACCTATCTTAACACACATAATATTTTGCATCTTACCTTGAAATAAAAAATCTAGCTCTTCTATCCTTTCTATTCTTCTAATTGTACCATTGCAAATCACCTGTAAACAACTATCAATGAAGTGGAATGGAAAGCCCTAATTGTAGGGCTAGGACCTGCTAAGTGACAAAATTCAAAGCAATTGATAGTGGAAGGGTATTCAATGATTGTAATTGATGCAACGATCAAGAAAAAATTCCAAGTTGGTAATTGAAAAGGTATATAGAGGCAGCTCTAAATCTGAAACAATTCTTTGTCTCTGTCAGGTTTGCTCATTAGAAAAGGAATTTGAACATTGTGGTAGATTATTTGGCCAATGAAGGAGTGCAACAAGCACCAACTACAACAGTATACATCACACTGTGAATACTTGGAAAAATCTGGAAAAAAAATCATTCATTTAAACCTCCCTAGGTATTGGGAAGGTTTTCGTGTCTATGGGATGTGTTTCTATAGGTTCTTTGTTTTGGTGATGGAGCAGAATTTGAGCTTTTATATCTTTGAGGCAGGTGGGAGGCGTTCATGTGTGAAGTAATGATTGTTGGAGACAAGTATAGTTAATGTAATTTTTTTTAGGTAGCAATGAAGGGTGATGCTTGCCTAATAAGGCTTACAGTAATTGGCAAGGATTTACTGAAGATATATTTTTTGTTTTAGCTCATAAGAACAATCTCAAAGTATATCTAGCCCATTTGATTCCATGCCATGTTTGTTACATATGAATTTAGGTGTAAGATCATGGGGAATGTGAGATAGAAAGTTTGCATTAGGGTAGTGCTCAGGTAGAATAGATTATGCTTGGGCATTATTGGGTAATTTTATGGCTTGAAGCCAGGTAGTGATTAGGTGTTTGATGGCTATATAATTTGGCTTAGGGTATCTTCTCTTCATCAACATATGTGGTATTTGTAAGGAACTAGTGTGATCTCTAGTCTAGTTCCTTTCCTTGGTATGGAAAGCCAACTGCAGGTAGGTCACAACGGAGTCTTATTATCATAGGGTAGCATATTGGATTGACAGTTACAATGCATTTTTTTGCTAGTAGGGGTCCAGCCATGCTAGGGTGTCAAGATTGTCTTGGGAAAATCAGACATTGGTGGATGTTAACCACTCTAAAGTGTCTATCTGAGAGGATTTCATCGCACTTATCTATCTCTTCACAATTTTGAAGCTAGTCCAGAGGTGTAAGGTATAGAAATAGAGGGTGTTGGCTCAATGTCTTCCCCCTCTCAGTAGGGGAATTCGTCAAGTTTTATAGATGAGCGGAAAAATGAAATGTGGATCCTAAAAGCATACTGTGAAGACATTCATTATTTTTGTGGGAACTTGGAGATTGGTAGTGATTACACTATTTCATTCCTCTATTCATCATTTGGACATCATTGGTAGATTTTCTATGGTGTTCAATTCCCAATGTTGGCTGGAAATCATAGGGGTTTGATGGGTAAAAAAAACATATCGTGGGTGGAGGAGGTTGTAGATAGAGGGCAAGTCCAGTATGGTGGCAAAAAGTGGTGGGGTGTAGTGTAGTGGTTTGTGCCTCTAATTTTATAACCATCTTTTCAGGTCTTTCTCTTAGCCTGTTTTGCTCTTTCCCATTTTGTAAGTGATCTAGGATTCAACTAGCTTGTGGGTGTGATAGTGTATATTGGATATACGTAAGCTTTTGATAGTTGGTGGTAGCTTTTGGTAGCTGTTATCTTGTTACTATTTCATTTGGACTATGGTAATATTTTCCTTATCAAGGGCGGGAACCCCTACATAATCCACTAATCTATCTTTAAAAACCAAAGCATGATAAGTTCTTAAAGGTACTAACCTTGGTGTAGTATCTACAACCTTTTTCTCCCTCAATTACAAGCAGTAACTTGAGTCCTGGACGTAGTAGGGTCTCAATTACTTCATCTTTTTCATATTCTCCCCCATCTGTAAGGAATGCTACTTCATCATCCCTGGCCTACAGAAACAAAACACTCTAATAATAAATGTGCAAAAATGGCAGAGATAGGAAAATGGAGAAATTTTTCTATATGAAAAGAGTAAATACTTGTAGCATTTCCTTTTTAATGTATCAAATCAATTTCTTTATTGAGATACCCTAGAAAAATTAAAAGAACTAGTACCTTAATCACATCAGCCTCATCCCAGATACTGAAGATGGTTTTCCAATATTCCGTAGGAGATGACCATAATGGCAATCTCAAATTAGGATCATATGATAAGAGAGCACCAACAGCTTTTGCTATTTTCATGGCTGCAAGATGAGCTGTTCTGCATGGCTCTATAATCAAACTTATTGATCCATAATGAAAAATACTAACCTATATATAAAACCAATATGTGTAAGGAGAACCATTTTTGAGGGACAATTAATTACCTAAGGCTTCCATCAACAAAAAAAGAATTCCAAAATAACTCCAGTTTTTATAATAAGGGGAACCAACAAATTAGATTTAAGATATTTCCTACTAAGCACATACCTGTTGGATCAGATCTTTATCAAGCTCAGCCTTAGTCAAGAGCATTTCAGCACTAGGATTACGATAGAACATGTACTCGCATTCATCATCACTACGCAATGTTACAAATGCAAGTTTCATTCGAGCATTACAAATTTCTACAGATAAATCTAGACTTACAGGCTAATTCTCCCAAATGAACCCATTTTCTACATGGAGGATGCAACACGTCCATGTCTCCTCTGCATGCAGAATAGACAAACATCAACTACTCCTATCTCATAATGCCTAGAGCCTCTGAGGATCTACAGACAAACATCAATTTCTACGTGCTCCCTTGCCTCATAAATTCCCACGAAGCCTCTAACAATCTGTAGGCCCATCTCAAACCCCAATCATAGAGCACCAAAAAACCTTCAATCAATATTTGGCTTAAAAAATAGAAAGTTAACTATGGAAATAGCATATCAAAGATAAATTTTCAAATAATACTGCATCCTCATTGGTTGTTCAACCACATATTAATCACTGTTTAAGGATTGAAGCCTCTGCAATAGTTCCATGGCAGGAACTAACAAAGATTGTGGCCCACAATAGTAGAGTCTCATGCAATGAAATAAGTAAAGAAAAAACTGTTGAAAAATAATTTTAATCAATCCATTAATGAAAAAAATGGCTGAAGATGGGTCTTGTAGGATACTTGCAAGGAATAAATTGAAGTCACAATTGTAAAACTATAAAGTGAGCTTGATGAAGGAAATTTTTTGAGCCAAAAGTATGTAGAATTGTGTAGTGAATGTGAATATGTGAAGGCACAGCTACGAGACTATAATTATACACTAAGCCTTGTGGAAGATGAAAGATTGTGTCTAACGTCTCTCTCAAGGGCCTTGCAAATTCAAATGTATTTGATTAGCCATGAACAAACACATTTAATTTTTTTTTTTTGAAGAACTGACTATTAAAATTGAATCTCTAAAGTTGAAATCAGAGAACTATAATCATAGACTTGATTGAATATAAAATCAGAGGAACTCATTTAGATCTATGTCAGCAAGGATGGAGGAAGCTTATCTTCAAAAAATTGTTTCAAGGAAACAAGAAGTCCACAAGCTTGAAAATAACTTGGGTATGTGGGCTAGTCATGACAATTGAGTTTTCACTGGTGATATACTCGATTCAACAATAGGGGAGAGGCAGTTACTCATATCTCCAGTTATAGAGAAGAGAAACAAGAAGTCCTTCGACTTAATCAACAAAATCAATTGTACAACATATTACTAAACTCTTGAACTATTATAGAGAATAGGACATATTGAATAAAACCATTATGTTGGACATATTCATAGGAAATAAATAAAATCTTATTCTAAGAACATCTTAAAAATAGGGTAAAAGTTGATGACATACCTCAAGGCTTGAATATTTTCTAGAATAGCCATTAAAGCAGCAAGTCTTCCAGGAAAGCGAATCAGAAATTTCACTTCTACTCTTCCACTACACATAAATTCCATGTAAAATAAGCCTTAGGAAAAATGCATTGTAAATTCTTCTACTATTAAATATTAATCACCCCACATTCAATAACATTACCAACTATTTAGCTGCATGAAATTGACTTGAAAGACCATAGGAGGAGGCTTCAGAGCATGATCTAAGAGGGCCTTATTTAACTTCCACACTTGAGCATTCTCTTTAGTGGGAGCGTTAAAAAACAAGTGTTAGAAAAATTCCTTGAGAAGAAAAAAGAATCAAGAAAGTCGGAAGATTTCTAATCTGATGCTCTCAATCCTCGACTCTTTCAATTCAATATGATGAGCAGAAGAAGATTACCCCTGCTATCTCAATCTCATGGAATGTTATGATTGCAGGATATGCACAAAATGGGTTTGCTGCCATCCTGACAATGTCTACAGATCCTAATGTGCAGTAGCACTCTTGAATTTTAAAAATGCTTTTTCCTAACTTTACAACAGACTAATAGAAATCCTAAAAGGATGCATACCAAGGCCCATACAAACCAGTAAACTATAAATCTGTCATTATGTTGATTTCATATTGGGAAAAAGAGGAAGACGAACATGAAGAAAGAGGAAGATGAAAAAATACGAAGCCATTGACAAAAAAATTTATGAGAACCTGGCATTTGTAGTGTGAACAGGACAAGAGAAGTATATATAATCAAGTTTTCCTTCATAACTCACAATGCAAGCATCTCAAATTCAAGTTCCTGCAAGATGACAGTCAAGCTTGAGAGCTAGAAGCTATCTAGATATATTAGATCAGTAAAATACACTAGAAAATTGAATGAGAATATGGGTACAGGAATGTCAACGTAGATGTGGTGAAATTTGGCAGGCACCTCTAGTGCTGAATGCTAATGTTTTCTAATTTCCAAATGTAAGAGGTAACTTGCATCGATTGGCCACACTATTTACCCAACACCAACCATAAAGCATTATTGCATGTTGGAAAACAAACCTATTATGTTATGAAAAACATAAGTGTGGTGAGTATGAGCGAAAGCTAGGGATGATTAAATAATTGTTCAAGTGTTTCAAAAAGTGTTGCAAAATGAATAAATATGAAAAACAAACCCTATTTTGTTCAACCTGCAGAATAAACTAGCCTTTTTATTACAAACATCTCCATTCGATAAGAAACATACTAATCTGCATTCAAAATTTGATGACATACCTCAAGGCCTGAATATTTTCTAGAATAGCCATCAAATCAGCAAGTCTTCCAAGAAAAATGGGCTATAAATTCTTCTACTATAAAATATTAATCACCCCACATTCAATAATGTTACCAACTATTTGGCTGCATTAAATTGACTTGAAAGACTATAGGATGAGGCTTCAAAGCACAATCTGAGAGGTCCTAATTTAACTTCCATGCTTGAGCATTCTCTTTAGTGGGAGTGTTAAAAAATAAGTGTTAGAAAAATTATTTGAGAAGAAAAAAGAATCAAGAAAGTCGGAAGAAATCTGATGCTCTCATCCTTGACTCTTTCAATTCAATGTGATGAGCAATAATTTCCTCCTCCCTCTACCATGAGCAGAAGAATATTGCCCCTGCTATCTACAATGTCTTCGAATGGGCTCTTTGGAGATGAAGGAGAATCAATCTTTATGTACAGAGATCTCCACAATATGATTATTGCCACCCACACTCAACAGTATCAGAGCCTTCATCAACATCCATCTTAACAAAATTAGATCTCAACTCTACAAAAAGCTACTACAAATGAAGCTCTTGGGTGTTATCACCAACAAATGGCAAAGAAAGGAAATGCAGATTAATTTGTAAAAATTGAGAACATGAAAGGAATGGATAATGTATTTCAAGAGAATTGTATCCTACTGTTATGACTTCCTACCGTTGCTTTCTTCTGCTTTTTTTCCTGAATATAGGTTGTGATGCTTTCAGGCGCATTGTCATTGCATTCTAATTTGAATTTTAAAGTTAGTTTTGGATTATTTTAGGGGAGTATATATCAATAAATGTTGTATTTTTGAAAAATCAGATTCATTTTATTTATTTATTATTTATTTATTTATATATTCTTTTATATATTTCATCATGTCTTATTTGTATTTATCTATATTTTTAGACATTTGCTATTTACTATGTCTATTATTGTCTACCATGTTCAAATATTCATGCTCCATATTAACATGACTATTCTCTTATTTTAAGAAATCTAACAATGTGAGATTAATCTTGTATCACACAAATTCGACCTCTAAAAATTTAAATTTAAAATCAATGGACTTTCATCTATTAGAAAACCTTTCCTCCAAAAGCATTCATACACTCAATGTATTATCTCATAAAATAAAGATTACTATAAACTTGTAGAATCTTTATTCAAGGCTTTTGAAATATCAAGCTCCCCAATTCCACTCTATGTAACGATGCATTTTAATCCATGCTTCATCTCCATACATATTAAACTTACAAGAGATACTCAACTTTAGCAAGCAAGACAAAGGTAATGATAGCCAATGTCAACAACTGCTTATGTGATTGATTTTATAGAAATAAAGTTACAAAAAATTACAATGTTGTTATCATATTCCATGAAGTCAAAGAATATCAAATGGTTATAGGGGAAGTAATGGCATGAGTATGGGTGTCATACTAGTAAAATTAAGATAATATTATTATACAATAGAAGTTGCTAATGACAAATTAAATGAGAAGCATGGACACCATGAAAAAAATGATCAAAAAGGAACACAAAATTACCACCCATCAATGCATTCAATCACACATATGGGCATGATGGTGTTGTGTCTAGATAGTTCCTACAATGCCATTAAAGTAACATGGCATTCTAGTCCCTTGATCATCCAAAATTTCATGTCACATGAAAAAAAGAAAATGGTGCTAGGAGTCAATAAACCCCTACAACCCATTTTCCTCTAGGAAAAAGTGTGAAAGAAGGGAAGAGAAAGTATGTGGGATAGGAAAGGAAGATATTGGTGTGAGGAAAAGAGAATGGAGAGGGAAAATGTGATCTCATGGAATGCATAGGTTGTAGGATATAAATGAAGTGAATTAGTTGAAAAGGCTTTAAAATATTTTTTATAAGAAAACATGGAAATAATGGTTCATGAAGGATGAATGAATTGTGATCCACCATAAAGGCGTGATTTCAGGTAGTCTAAGTTAGGTGCTACCATGAGGGTGTGAGCAACAAAGATTAATAGGAGGATAATAGAGTAGGGGGGAATCTAAAAGTTGGGCGAGATAGATTTGGGGCACCATTGGAAACATTGTTTGATAGATTGAGGTGATTTAAGGGAGGGGGGGTGACATGTAGAGAAAATCTAAGAATGATATTAACACAAAAGGAAAATGCAAAGGAACTTGACATAGGAATAAGATGTGAAGGGTTGGAAGGAAAAGGTTTTGATGAAGGATATACGCATGATCTTCTCAAATTCATTTATTGCAAAAGGCTTTAGAATATCTCAAGCAGATGAAATTGGTAGGAAAATTCCCCAGACATAGCCCACATCCTCCATGCATAAGATAAAATGGGAGATTTAGGAGAAGAAATAGACGTCTACTAAAGCATAAAGGAGGGAAATTTTGTTAGATATTAGAGTTGCAACTACCTTGGTAGATGTGAAAGATGAATTAGGAATATGGATTTCATGGAGCATAGTGAACAACGAAACAGGTACTTAGTTTTTTTATTAATTATATATTTTGTTTTGCATAAGGATGGTTTTCTTAGAGTCAAAATATTTTTGAGATTAAACCTATCCCAATGTCTCATGGGAAAAACACTACAAAATTTCTTATAGGCTATCTTTCCTTTTTGATTCAACCCATCTAGAATTTTAGGTATTACATAAGGTTACACTTAGTGGAATCAACAAAGAATATGATTATGTTGCTTAGAGAGAGAGATAGATAGGGTTGAGGGTAGAGGGTTAAGGGTAGATGGTAGATGGTTTAAGGGTTTAGGGTTTAAGGGTTAAGGGTTAAAGGGTTGAGGGTGGAGGGTATAGGTATGAGGGTAGATGATATAGGGTAGAGGGTTGAGGGTTGAAGGTAGAGGGTATAGGGTTGAGAGAGAGGGGGCTGAGGGCTTAGGGTTATGGTTACATTTTAAGGGTAGAGGGTGCAGGGTAGAGAGAGAGAGAGAAGGGCTGATGGTCTTTAGGGTCTTTAGGGCTTCATGGCTTTACTTTAAGGGTGAGGGTAGAGGGTATGGGTAGGGGTGTGGCCGAGAGAGAGGGCTGAGGGTCAAGAGGCTTAGGGTCAGGGCTTAGGGTATGGGCAGGGGTGAAAATAAGAGAGAGAGGGGTGGCTGAGGGTTTAGAGAATGCAGAGAGAGTGAGAGAGTGTTAAGGGTTTTTGAGGGTTGAGGGTGGTGAGAGGGTGAGGAGAGAGGGGCTGAGGGTTTTAGGTTTAAGGGTGAGGTAGAGGGTAGAGAGAGAGATAGAGAGGCTGAGGCTTCAGGCTGAGGGTAGAGGCAAGGATAGAGGGCAGAGGACGGGCAGAGGGTAGGATAAGTAGCCTGGGCGGGGCAGAGGGTGGAAGGGCTGAGGGGCAAAGGGCCAGGGCCGAGAGGAGAGAGGGGCTGATGGTTCGTGGCTTAGGGCCTAGGGTTTAGGGCTTAATGGTCTTTAGGGTTTGTGGCCATGGTTTGGATGAGGGTGTAGGGCTGAGAGAGAGAGACAGGCTCATGGTTTTTAGGGTTTTAGGGTTTATGGTTTATGGTTTAAGGGTTTAGGGTAGAGGGTTTTAGGGTTTTAGGGTTGAGGGTTGAGAGAGAGAGAGAGTTGAGGGTTTAAGGGTTTATGTTTTATAGTTTAAGGGTAGAGGGTAGACAAATCTATTTCACTCCAACCCCCCTCCCATTGTGAGGTCTTTCCCCCCACCCTAACTAGATAAATCTCTATCCCTCTCAAGTCTCAATCACTCTCAGGTCTTAGTCCCTACCACACTACTAGGACTAATCTCTCTCACTCATATCCCCTCTCCCTCTATCTCAAGTCTCACTCCCTTCCTATTGATATTGTGAAAGCATTTCAAAGCACCAAATTTGGCGCTCTCCAAATTTGGTGAGCACCAAATGTGTTTTTTACCTTGACCATGATTCAGGCCCACATGCTTTTGCTTTTTTCTAGTTCAACGCTTTATCCGACAGAGAAACACCTTTTTATGTAGTTGACTTCCTATTGTACCAATCTATGATTGATCCATCACCTTTTTGCCACCAATTTGCATGTCAGACAATGTAGATGAAGACATTTTGAAGTTTCTACATCATTTTACATTATCTCAGGTAATATATTCATTTTGGTAATATTGAAATGTTTATATTCAGTATGTTTGTTTATTTTTGACAATAATCTAAATTCCTTTAATGATTTTATTAATCATAACAATTGGACATAGAATTCAACATTGAATTAGATGGGAGTTGTATAAAAAAGTTTAATTTTTATGACTTTGAAGAAAAAATGAAAACCATGACATAATTTAGATGAATTCATGTTTAAACGTATATAAACGACATCAACTTAACACAAATTTTCTTATGAATTCTATTTGCATTGCTTATAGTAGTCCATTTCTAGCATGCTTAGATAAGTGAATTCAACTTAACACAAGTTATTTTTTTTATTTTGACAATTTATAGACCATTCATTTGATGATTTTATTAATCTTAATTTTTACACATAGAATTGAACATTAAATTCATTATTATTGGTGGTTGTGGGAACACTTTTATTTTCAACTAATTTGGAAAACCCAAGAGCTTTCATCAATGTTAATGTGCAAGTTTAATTTGGAAAACCTAAGAGATTTACAAAGGGTCCCTATTGGAAACTCCTCCTCAATCCAAAAACTCAATGGGGAAGCAACAACTTGTCAACAAAACCTCCAATTTCACCATTTATTTGCAGTGACCCACTTTCGAAGACATCTAAACAAGAAACCCTCATTTTAGGCAATTTACATGGGGGTTTATTGAAAAACTATATCCCAGACCTTGTCTAGCCCAACCACCACTTCAAAAACCCTTAATTATGTCTTGATATATTTATAAGTTCATTCACCAACCTCTATCATCAATATTTCACCAAACCCTAATTCAAAACCTCCATTTTCAAGCAAAATTTGCACAAAAACCTTTAGGACAACAACGGCAAAAAGGTGTTCAAACATCTTCCCTACTCTAATGAACCATGTACACACCTAAATCATTCCTTAATGAGCCATTCTACCAAGTTACAAAAAAAAATAGTGGGTGGAATGGCTTAAAATGTCATTTTCATACACTCAAAACCCTTAAAACAGGGTATACAAATCAGTCCTTTGTAATTTGTCTCTAAAATGCACAAAAACTATTGAAATCAATCCAAACCAAGTCTAAAATGGTGTTAGGCCTACTTCCCACAAGATTCACTCCATGAAAGATAAAAAAATTCTAGTACAAACCGTACAGATCAAAGAAACTTCAATTTTTTTGGAAAATACACAAAAACAAGGGGTGTTTCAATTACTTCTCTTCTCAAAATTACATGGAATGATTGTGAGTCAACAGAGTGGGTTGATGAATGGTCTGTAAGAAGTCTAACCCCACTTGACACTTATCAGATCCTAATGGCTCTACAAATCATGGAGATGCAATCATCCGTTGAGTTTGATCATGTATCGAACCTTGTCGAACTAGGTAATATATCTTACTTACATGTTTTATTTTGATGTTCATTAAATACATCTAACAAGATGAACATATCAATGCAGGGCATGTATATGCGATGATTGCAGATGAACACAATGAAGAGGCCAAAAATAAATTGGAGGCCCCAAAGGTATAGATTATTACCTGTGTCGTTGTATCAAGGCCAAAAAGAAATTGGAGGCCCCAGTTATAGATGGAGAAAACATAGAATATCCTATAGGTTCAGTGGTTGTTACTCGAACATGGCTTAGAAGGTACCTAGTTAAGAATGTTGCAGTTTGGTTGTTTGAGGACTTTGACATGCATCATGAGATTCTTCACTAATCAAACCTTATCGTCACCACCAATGTTCATTTGATCAAATATAAGGGTAGACCTGTGAACAAGAACTTGTGGAAAGTGTGTGAGTTTGACCACAAGGCAATACTTGACATAATAAAGAGTAGAGTAGACCCGGATGGTTCCCTGGATTGATTGGTAAGTATGCACATTGAATTTTTAAAGTCATGTTATTGATCATTTTTTTATTTCAAATGTTTAAGTTTGATTGTATAAGGGTTTTCAAAATTGCATTAATGTAGATATGCAAAATGATGGTTATATGCTACTCTCTATTTGGTGCAAGGGCACCAAGCTTCGGTGGTTGTCATTATGGTGATGAAGTATTTTTTTGGCTTGGATAAGGTCATATAGACAATTTATTGATGTAATAAGTCTATTTTAGTGGTTTTTAGTGATTTAGAAGGTTTTAGTTGCAAATTTTCTAAATTAGTGCAAAGTATCATTTCTCAAATTTTGAAGTGCAAGAAATGCATAGTGGGGAAGTTGAACGATCAGGGAAGGAAAAAGGTCACTTGTGGCATTGGTTTTCAATAAATTATTAATTAAGGGAGTTGAATATATGTATGTGAATCCTGAATGAAGGAGTGTGTGGAGAAGAGTCGAAGATTTTGTTCAAGCATTGATCAATAAAGCTATGTTTTCTTTGTAAATCTGAGTTTTTTTTCTCTTTTTTAGTGTTGCAGTAGTCAATTGCATGAGCTCGTACTGAAGGGAATTGAATAAAAGTGTTTTTATTTGGGTAGATAGATGTGTTAGCCACGTTTTGGTTTTCTTTTTCATTGAAATCCATCTTGTTTTGAGCTCTTAGGGTGGATTTTACTGTAGGCAGGTCTGGAAGTCAAAATTTCAAGTTTTGAGGTCATCAAGTGATTAATGGCTCATTCCACCTAATGTATATATTGTAGCTCAATGGAATGAGTCCATTATGTGGGGAATAGGTTAGAATATGATTCTTGGAGCAGGGGGGACCATTTTGGAGTGATGGCATGTTGCCTTGGGTGTGAAAATGTGTGATTTTGAGTGAATTTGAGTGGTTTTAGAGTGTGAATGGATGAAATCCTTTGGGGCAGTCATTTGTGAGAGTCTTTTGAGTATGTAAAGACATCATATGGTATGTTTGGGGTTTTGGATGTGAGAGTTAATTGTGGGAAGAGTGATTTTCAATAAGGCTCCTTGGAAAACCTAGGTTTGGTGGCTTGAGCGTGAGGGTTTAGTGGATTGGTAGCTTGGTGAGTGGTTAGAGCTCTGAAAATTGTGAAATCTTAAGGTTGGTAACCTATTTAATGACTTTCCATGGTTTTTGACTTGATTGCAGGTGTTTGGGAAGGTGTCTCTTTGGAAAAGAGGCCTAATTGGCCTAGTTGCCCCTACGGTAAAGTGGGATTTTGGAGAATACATTGAAAAACCCATCTCCAGGCCTCTAGTGATCTTATGACCACTTCAAACACCCTTGTTTAAGCCTACACATGCTTAATAATCTTTAATATTATGCTACCCCCAAACTTCACCCACTTTTAGTCTCTAAAACCTCAATTTTCCATTAATGCACTTCTTTCAACTAGGGCTTGATGCCCAAACATACACATGACCTCCCCAGTCCTTTAAAACCTTCAAACACATCAAAACCCACCAGATCTCACTAAAAAACAAATTCTTCAATTTTCTACTTCAACCCATGCCTTTTAGGCCTGAATTCGTGCATTATATACTTGCTTGTCATTTGAATTGTCATTAATGAAATTATATATTAACTTATATGTTTATTTTATTTTCCTCTTGTAGGAGTAGGTGTTGGAACACTTGAAGGAGTAGGTGTTAAAACACCTCAGGGAGGAGGTGTCGAAACACCTGAAGGAGATAAAGAAAAAGAGATGCCTAAAGAGGTATGTGTTTATTTTATTTTGTGTTTGGTAAATATATTCCTATTACCAACAATTGTATGCTAACTTGTGTCAATTTGATGTTTTTGTTCATATATATAGATTGACATTGCAAAAGTTGGTATGATTAGTTCTTTGAGAGGGGCATATTCTAGGACACATGACGGTTTGAAGAGATGCATATATGAGGTAATCAAGATTTCAATTTTAGAGTTCAATTATAATTCAATGTATATTGATTTTGATGTTAATTATTCAATTTTAAATTATATAATATAACTAATCTCAATTGTGGTTTGAATATTTCTTGTGCAGTTACCTTTAGAGCCAAAGAGTGCTTCAAAGAGGCTCCATTTTGATGATCCACCAGTAGTTTAGGATGAGATAGACATTTTGGAATGTATATTTTGAATAGATATCAAGATGGCATATGCCACATTTTGTAAAACTTTGTTTGAGTTGGCGTTGATGCCATTTTTGTATATGGACATCCACTTGATTATTGGATAATTTGATATATAGAAGTTGAGAATCGAAATAATTTATTCATCATGTGCATGTTTAAACTGTTTGAAAATTTAATCTTGAGAAATGGTTAAATATCAATGTACAATAGCATAAAAAATAATGGTTATATTATATAGTTGACAATGAAAAATAATGAATAATGGTTAAATTATATCATATATTACTTAGTTATATTATGGTTAAATTATATAGTTTAAACAACTTTGAAGACAAAAACAATGGTAAAGTTTAAATACACAAATGTCATTGTCTCACACTACATATTTCATATTGCATTATCATTACATATTGAAACTCAAAAAAGATCATAGTTTTATGTTGATAAACATGCCAAAGTGATGCAGAGCAGGGTGGCAAACGATCAACAAAGCAACTACCCTTTAATCTTCCTTCCAGACAAAAAAAACCATTGGACAGTCATGACCAGGGTACATAAGCACTAAATCAACAATCATCTTCCAATGAAACACTCACCAACACTCCAAAACTCAAAACCCTCACTTTTGACAAGTTTCAAGGGGGTTTATTGAAAACCTCACCTCTAGACTTCTCCTCACTATTTCAATGCCTCCAACACCTTCAAATATGTCTTCCCTTTCTTAATTAACTCTTACAAAGTGCTTCCCCAAGTTTTTTCCATCCTACCTACTCTTAACCTCCAAATTTCACTCAAAACACACATTCTTGACAACTAGGCATCATGCCCAAACCCCCAAATGGCCACCCCTACTCTTGAAATCATGCACACATGACCCCTACACCTAATTATTCCATTCCACTAGGTTATAGTAGAATAAAATGGGTGGAAAAGACATTTGGTGGAAATTTCCATGTTGCCCATGTGGAAAAAACATGAATTTAGGCCTAGGAGGCATAGCTTAAAGTAGCAGATTAAAGCAATAGTTTGGAAGAAGGTTAGAACCTAGTTGTTTCAATGTTATCAGGTGGAGTTTGATGTGATAGAAGGTCTGCAAAGGCATGGTAGGTCACTTGGATGTTTGGGCTTGAAGCCCTAGTTGAACAAAGAGTGAAAATGGGTGAAATTCAGAGATTTTAAGAAGGAAATGTGTGAGAACTTTGGGGGAAGCATAATTTGAAGGTGAATTAAGTTTGTGGGGGGTGAAATAAGAGTGTTTGAAGAGATTTTGAGGTTGAATGAGGTTTGGAGATGGGTTTTTCAATAAACACCTGCTTATTTGGTGAAAAATGAGGGTTTCATGAAAAAGGGTCTTAGCAAGCGAGTTTTCACTCAATGGCTGAATAATTTGTGGTTTTGGAGGCAATTTGAGGACTTTCCAATGGTATTTTGAGTGGGAAACAAGATTGAAGGAGAGTTTCTTTGTTAAAGTGGGCTAATTGGAGCCCCTTTTCGAGCGTTCAAGGTCAGTTTGATGGTATCGCTCCAAAGTAAGTACATGTGATTTTGTGATATGTTTAAAAGTGTCATAATGGGTTCCTGAAATGGCAGTTTTTTTGTGGCTTTGAGTGGTCTCTTCAAATTTGTGAGAGGAAAACCTAGGTTGCACACCTACAAGACTGAACAGTGAAGTTGAGAAGAGTCACCCTTGTTAGGGTTTGGAGGTTGGAAGTTTGATTTCTTCAAGTGAATTTGAGTTTGGATAGTTGTGGACCTCCCTTTCATCGCATCACAAAGGACCTTATTAATAACCAAAAACATTAAGACACCCTAAGCACTAACTGGTGCAGGGGCACCAAGAGTATTTTATGCAAATGTTGACAATTGAGGTCTTTTGGTTGTTTAGGGGTATTTGAGTCTTTATGTTCAAAAAATAAGGTCATTTAGAGCATTTTATGATGTAAGGAGTATTTTTATAGGACTTTAGGTGGTTGGAAGGTCTAAGTTGCAAAATATTGCAAAAATTGCAAAATTGTGTAAATATTGTCAAAATAGCAACTTATTGTCAAATGGTGGAAGCTCAAGAGTCATCTTGTTGTAGTTTTTGGGGAAAGTAGTTGGAATTTGTTTAGTCATGTTTAGGCATGGTCCTCTTTCTCACCTAAATGTGCCAAATCGCTCTGAGCTATGTTCAACCGGCTGAATCCCTTAAGAGTCTGAAGTGCAAAATTGCTGCAAACTTCAGCATGATGTTACTCGAACACTGTGATGCTTAGAAACTTCTTGTTTGAGCATATGGGATCATGTTGAGCCCCTCTACAATGAACTCTCATTTTTTGCTATCTTGGAGGTGTTTTCCTGTGGTGGCGAGATTTCGTTTGGGGAAAAAGTTGTCAAATGCAAGTAGTGCAAAGTTACAAAGTGGTGCAACTTTCATTTTGTAACTCATGTGACCAAAATAATTGTTCCAACACATCTGAGTGGGTACATTTATGCTAGGCATGGTCATCTTTCGCACCCAAATGCACCAAATCACTCTGAGCTACATTCAATCGGCTGAATCCCTTGAGAGTCTGAAGTGCAAAATAGTTGCAAACTTCAGCATGATGTTATTCGGACACCGTGATGCTTAGAAACTTCTCGTCTGAGCCTATGGGATCATGTTGTTCCCCTCTATAATAACCTCTCTCAATTTTCACTATCTAGGAGGTTTTTTCTTGTGGTGGTGAGATTTCACTTGGGGAAAAAGTTGTCAAATGCAAGCAGTACAAAATTGCAAAGTGGTGCAACTTGCGTTGTGCAACTCATGTGACCAAACTAACTATTCCAATGCATTTGACTGGGTACATTTATGCTAGGCATGGTCCTCTTTTTCACCCAAACATGTCGAATCACTTCGAGCTATGTTCAATCAACTGAATCCCTTAAGAGTTTGAAGTGCAAAATGGCTGCAAATTTCAGCATGACGTTACTTGGACACTGTGATGCTTAGAAAATTCTCGTCTAATCCTATGGGATTTTTGTGAGCCCCTCTACAATAACCTCTCTTGGTTTTCTCTATCTCAGAGGCATTTTCCTATGGTGGCGAGATTTCGCTTGGTGAAAAAGTTGTCAAATGCAAATAGTGCAAAGTTGCAAAGTGGTGCAAGTTTCATTCTACAACTCGTGTGACCAAAATAACTATTCCAACACATCTGAGTGGGTACGTTTATGCTAGAAATGGTCCTCTTTTGTGCCCAAATGCACTGAATCACTCTGAACTATGTTCAACAGGCTGAATCCCTTGAGAGTCTGAAGTGCAAAATGGCTACAAACTTCAATATGACATTACTCGAAAACTGTGACACTTAGAAACTTCTCATCTAAGCCTATGGGATTTTTTTATGCCCCTCTAAAATAACCTCTCACACTTTTTGCTATCTCAAAGGAATTTTCTTGTGGTGGCAATATTTCACTTGGGGAAAAAGTTGTCAAATGCAAGTAGTGCAAAGTTGCATAGTGGTGCAACTTTCGTTTTGCAACTCGTGTGACCAAAATAACTGTTCCAACGTGTCCAAGTGGGTATGTTTACACTAAGTATGGTTCTCTTTCACACCCAAATGTGCTAAATCGCTCTAAGCTATGTTCAACCGACTGAATCTCTTAAGAGTCTGAAGTGCAAAATGACTGCAAACTTCAATATGACATTACTCAAACACTGTGATGCTTAGAAAATTCTCATCTAAGCCTATGGGATCATGTTGTGCCCCTCTACAATAACTCTCTCTATTTTCACTATCTCAGAGGCATTTTCCTATGGTTGCGAGATTTCGCTTGGGGAAAAAGTTGTCAAATGCAAATAGTGCAAAGTTGCAAAGTGGTGTAACTTTCGTTCTGCAACTCATGTGACCAAACTAACTATTCCAACACATCCAAGTGGGTACATTTACGCTAGGCATGGTCCTCTTTCACACCCAAATGCGTCGAATTGCTCCGAGCTATGTTCAAACGGCTAAATCCCTTAAGAATCTAAAGTGCAAAATGGCTACAAACTTTAGCATGACATTACTTAGACATTGTGATGCTTAGAAAATTCTCGTTTGAGCCTATAGGATTATGTTGTTTCCCTCTACAATAAGCTCTCTTAGTTTTTTCTATCTCAGAGGCATTTTCTTGTGGTGGCGATATTTTGCTTGGGGAAAAAAGTTGTCAAATGCAAGTAGCGCAAAGTTGCATAGTGGTGCAACTTTCGTTTTGCAACTCGTGTGACCAAACTAAATATTTCAATACTTCCAAGTGAGTACGTTTACGCTATACATGGTCCTCTTTTGCACCCAAATGCACTGAATCGCTCTGAGGTACATTGAAGGTTGAATCCCTTAAGAGTCTGAAGTGCAAAATGGCCACAAACTTCAACATGACTTTACTTGGACATCGTGAGGCTTATAAAATTCTTGTCTAAGCCTATGGGATTGTGTTGTGCCCCTCTACAATAACCTATCTTGGTTTTTGCTATCTTGGAGTCTTTTTCCTATGGTGGTGAGATTTTGCTTGGGAAAAAAGTTGTCAAATGCAAGTAGTGCAAAGTTGCAAAGTGGTGCAACTTTCGTTCTGCAACTTGTGTGACCAAACTAACTGTTCCAATGTGTTCAAGTGGGTACGTTTATGTAGACATGGTCCTTTTTTGCACCCAAATGCGTCGAAACACTCTGAGCCACGTTCAACCGACTGAATCCCTTAAGAGTCCAAAGTGCAAAATGGCTGCAAACCTCAACCTGTTGTTACTCAGACACCGTGATACTTAGAAACTTCTTGTCTGAGCCTATGAAATTTTGTTGTGCCCCTCTACAATAACATCTCTCTATTTTCACTATCTCGGAGGCATTTTCCTATGGTGGTGAGATTTCACTTGGGGAAAAGTTGTCAAATACAAGTAGTGCAAAGTTGCAAAGTGGTGCAATTTCCGTTATGCAACTTGTGTGACCAGACTAACTATTCCAATGTGTCTGAGTGGGTACATTTACACTAGGCATGGTCCTCTTTCACACCCAAATGTGTTGAATCACTCCAAGCTATGTGTTGATGTGTTTTTTGTGACCTCACCAACACAGAATAAAGTTACCAACGACGACTCTATCCTCTCTTGAACAAAATTTCCTGCATGCTAAGATTGCTAGAAATATCATGCATTCAACTCCAAGGTTTCTTCATGCAGTGGATAGTCTCAGTTGGCTCGATGTGATTTGATGGTATTTCAAGGGGACTTACAAAATTGTTCAATAGTGGAGAAAGGAATTTTAACAATTCGAAAGATTTATCAATGAAGCACAGGTTTCCTATACTAGCCAGAAAGTATTGAATTAAAATGGGTGCAAAGTTTAGAAATTGTAAATTCTATCCTAAGTGTGGGATATGGAGCTCAACTTCAAAAAACTTCAACCGGACTTCGCTTTGCCTCATGTCAAACAGCTTCGGCGAAGTCGGTGCAATCTTCAAGGGAGGTGAGTAAAGATATTCAAACCACCGCTTGACATGAAGATACCATCACAATGATGCATACCATCATTCAAATTGTGATTGAAGTTAGGTCCACAATGTTTCCAGTTGACCACACAAGGCGAACACACCATCAGTGAGCCCACTAGTGGTATGGATAGACGAAGCTTGCTTAGATCAAACACCACATTCCATTATTACTATCTACTTGTATGAAATTTACTCTACTTTAAGCTATTATTCGAATCAGTAGGACGAAGAAACCTTGCTAGCTACTCACAACAAAAGACAAAATTCACCATCAATGAAAACTCTTTTTATTGAGAGAGTGTTCACAACAATTTCTTAAAAAAAATTTAAAGGGAAAACTTTCCCTCTTCTTCAAACTACTCTATCAATCTATACTAAGCTATCTCTAAGCTATCACCTAGCTATCTCTCTATTCTCTAATGATCTAATGAATTACAAATGAGGGGGGATGCCCCTTTTATAGCTGGCCAAGTCCAATGGAAGACTCAAATTACAATCAAATGAAGGGCTCATATTGAGCCACATAATCCCTAACCCTAAAAAATGCCACCACAAAAAGTGGAGTAATAAATGAGCAATTAATGTCCACCATCTTCTAGAATATTCTTGTTTGGAAACGCGTTCGCACTGTTCTTGTTCTTCTGACTGCAAACTGGATGAATCTGGTCAACACTGCTTCAACTCCTTGAATGGATATGGCAGGCACGTTCTCGATCTGACTTCAAGGTGGCAACCTCTTTCTCCTGCTCGACGATGATTTTCCTCCTTGATGTTGTTCTTCAACTTTGAAGTACTTGATGGTGACCATTAACGCTTGGGTTTCCATTTTTCCCTCCATCTCGAGCTTTGAAAACATTTCTTCTTTGCCACTTGAGTTGGGAACATACTAAGTCTCAACACTTAGCCATTTCTTCCAAGTATTCGCTTCATCTCCCCAAGTCATCATGCCTTGGCCTTGGTGTTCACCCTGCAAAACAAGCAAGGAAAAGAGCATCATAACACTTCATAATATAAATTCACTTCATTCACCTGATTTTCATGCTTTGACCCTCAAGGCCTGAGTGATCTTTGGATCTGATGGGGTTTATCACTTTTCCTCTAACAAACTTCATCCTCAAATTCTTCATGCCTTAGCCAAATTTCCAACCCATCTTGTATTTTGCTTCCTGTGTACCTTGAAGTTGTGCCTTAGAAAATTTTATCCAACCTGACGGCATGTCTAGAGGGTGCTGCTTGATTTCTCTTCGCCTTAGAAAATTTTCCAACCAACACGATACCCCCTTTTTTCCTTAGCCAAATTTCCAACCCACCCGCCTTGAAAATAATTCATTTCCTCTAGAATATTTCATCAAGTAGGCATCTGAGAAAAATATCCATCTTAAAGTCTTCGGCAGGGCGTGAAGAATCTCAAAATCATATCCTTGTTGAAGAAATCCAGTACCCAGAAGGAAATTCTTCCCAGAAGACAACAAATTCATGTGTCTACAAATGAAGGGGTACTTTTTTTTTTTTTTTTTTTCAACCTTTGAAACAGATTTCTCATCAAAATCTATTCTTATTCCTCCTATCTGGGTGCATTTTCAGGGTTCAACTTTCAATTCATTACCCAGGAAACTCTCCAAGCATCCCTCCTATCTCAGGCACATGTGAGAGGGTCTACTTCCAATTTCCAATACTTAGATTATTTTGTTGCTTCCTCAACTTGCAAGGGCACACTTGACATATGCTACTTCAAATTTCAAGGACTTAGAAGAATTTTCAGCCATCTTCAAGTAGCTAGGGCACATTTGGCATGTTGGACTTCAAATTTATCAGACTTAGTGAATTTTTCATGGCTCTTCAAGCTTCTAGGGTGGACTTGAGGGTGGCTACTTTCAATTTATTAGACTTGGATGAATTTTCCAGCTTTTTGCTTGACATAGGGCGAATTGCTCATGATGCCCTCAGCTTTCCCTAACCTGCTATTTTTAGAAAGTTTCACAACTTTTGCATTTCATACTGATCTCAAGCTCCAGAAAGTTGGATTTTACTTTGCCTCGAACCCTGTGATGTGAGTGAGCTGTGGCACCTGATGCCTGCCATTCCTTTGCTATTTTAAGCAACTTACTAAAAATAGTAACTGTTCAGAATGAGCTCAAATTTTGTGTGTAAACTATTTGAAAGATGTTGATCATGACTAGATGATGCCTCTGCGTGACTGTCATGTTTCGCCCTACCTTTTAGGAAACCCTAATTCCTCTGCACGAACATGCTAAAAATAGTAAATGCTTGATTTTTGAACCTCTGCAACTTTGTTTGATCTGAAATTCACTCCACGGGGTCTTCATCACCTGTTTGACTTGTTCACACTGGTGTCTTGCGTTGACCTGCTATTTATAGCCCCATTTGAGAAGTGACTTACTATAAATAGGAAATGCTCAGATTGCCTTCAAATTCTACCAGCAAGTTCCTTGAAAGATGCTGATCATGATGGGATACCTTGGTTTTCAAAAATTCTGGTGTTTGACCCCTCATTTTGGGTCCGAAAGCTGGAAACCCTAATCTGACTTGCATGTTGCTCGAATGGTCTCTGTTTGACCTTGTTTCTATTGCATGTCATCCTGTTCATGATTTTGAAGTGTTGGGTAGCTACCAAAGTGATCTTGCTAAAAATAGTAAGTGTCTGAGAAAGTGACCAATCAGCTGCCGGATGAGTTTGCATGTCACATTGCCCGAGAGATCTCAAAAAACCCAGAAAAATGGTCAACATGTGAGCACTGGCTAAAAATAGCAAGTCCCAAAAAAGTGATCAACTCTGCTTGCATGTTACCTCATTATGAAGCTCTCAGAAAACCTAGAAAGATTATGCAGACATGCATTGAAAATTCCAACATGCAAACCCTAAAAATAGCCTCCAAAGGCTGAGTATTGAAAATAATCATCTCATTTTGCATGTTATATCACTGCGTAGGTCTCAAAAAACCCAAAAATATTCTTCAGACATGCATTGAAAAACTTCGCAAGTAAACCCTAAAATCAGCTCCTAAAGATGATACTTGCTAAAAATAGAAAGTTGTCAGTTTCAACTCAAAATTTGTAGAAAAGCAACCTGATGTGTCCTAGATGCAGTGTAACGATCAAAATTTCAAAAGTGTTGAGAAAATGCCCCAGATTAGGTACTTACTAAAAATAGTAAGTTTGTCAGAATTTGATGAAACTTTGTCAAGGACCTGCTAGAAGCATGCTGCCAGCAACACTAAGCCCAGATTTCAATTTATTCACTCCATTTGACTTCAAACTGGTTGGAAGATTCAAAACCCTAATTCTTAGACTTAGCCAAAATTTCACATCAAACGGGCACATCCCTAGAAAGACAAATAGAACAATAGAGAGACAATAGGAAGGCCAACCAAAATCAAGCCAAAAGACCCGAACAAAGAAAAAATTAGGGGGTCCCAATTTGCAATGGGGTGATGTGTGAAAAGGTCACAACACTACGTTCAACTGGTTGAATCCCTTAAGAGTCTGAAGTGCAAAATGGCTACAAACTTCAACATGTCGTTACTCGGACACCATTATGCTTAGAAACTTCTCGTCTGAGCCTATGGGATCATGTTGTGCCCCTCTACAATAACCTCTCTCAATTTTCACTTGGAAGGAGAATAAGCATGTCTAAGTCAAGAGCAAGTCTGCCCAATCTTGGCAAGGCACAAGCAAAGTCTGCCATGCCCATGGTCAAAGAAAATGTCCAAGATGATGCAAAGTCCACTTGGGAAAGAAAAGCTATGTCCAAACTATTATCAAGTCTGCCCTTGGCTTGAATAATGCTCTTCCAAGACAAAGGTAAAGTCTTCCCAACTCAAAGCATACATGGCAAAGACAACGTAAAGTCAACCCAACTCAAAGCATACATGGCAAAGACAACTTAAAGTCTGCCCCAAGCTGAAAATAGGAGATGGCAAACATATCTTGAAGTTTTCCTTAGGCCAAGAAAGAAAATGTTAAGCACTTGATGAAGTCTACCTTGCACAATGGCATGCACATGAAGAAGTCTGCCCAAGGTTGAAGTGAGGATGTCAAGAATGAAGCCAAGTCCACCAAGAAGTGGCAAGACACATGTAAAGTCCACCCAACCTTGGCAAAGCACAAGTAGAGTCCGCCTAGCCAAGAGGAGGAAAGAAAACTCAAAAATTGGCTAAGTATTGATACCTTTGGGAGAAAAACTCAGAAAATTGGCTAAGTGTTGATACCTTGGCGAATAAAATTTCAAAATTTGGTTAAGTGTCAAGGAAATTCCCTAAGTGATGAGAAACTCTGCCCAACATGGCCAACCAATCATGAAGTTTTCCAAGGCTAAAATGAAGATGTCTTGCCAAGTCCAAAGTCTGCCCAAGAATGGCCTACTGATCATGAAGTCTACCTAGTTAGCAAGGAAAGTGGCTTGCTAATGAGGATGTCCACTCAAGCATAATATAAAAATGGCATGAAAAGAGCCAAAGTCCACCAAGTTTAGAAAAAAACATGGTAAAATTTTCCAAGAGGAAACAAAAAAATGGCTAAGTGTGGAATTTTCCTACAACAAAAGAATCAAATTTTGACTAGGTGTTGGAAAGAAAATAGGAACAATGAAGAGGAATAAAGAGGAAAAGTAAAAGGAAATGAACAAAGTCCTTGCCCAAGGATGGAGTCTTCCCTACTTAGCATAAGCCAAAATCAAAATTGAAGGAAAATCCATGAGCAAAGTTCATTCGAGCATAGAGATGGCCAAAACCTTGGCTAAGTGTTAAATGGTCCACATGAAGGTGTTACAAAATGAAATTGAATAACCAGAATTTGGCTAAGTATGGGAAATACTTCACAAAGAAAGTTCCAATTTCCTCCATTGCGGTGAAAGCACAAGGGAGTTCTCCAAATTCAAGGCACTTGAAGGAATTTCAAAGCAATCAGGAAATAAAAGTTTAATAACTTTAAGTCTAGACATCTGCTCCAAGGGGAGACTTCCAGACCTCAAATGCAAGCACACAGGACACATTCATTGGCAAAGAAAGATATTCTAAGGCAAGAACATGGAAAAGAACAAAGTGATAAAGGGGGACATCCAACACGCTGAGATGGTGCCTCATCATCTTCCAACCAATCAAATTGTTCCAAGCCAGTATGTCTAGGTTCAATGAACCTGACACTCCATAATGCAACAACTTTTATTATTGGTTTATATTTAGCAGAAGGATAGGTGTCCCTAAATGTAATTTTCTCATTGGTTGAGAGGTAGTTAGTTGTGACAATCCCTAATTAGGGTTTTATTTTGTAATCTTGGTCTTTAATTCAAAATCAATCTTGGCCATTGAATTGTATTCGAGGAGACTATAAATTGAGCTCACCCCTCATTTGTAAAACATGGGAGCATCCATCACATACTACCAGTTCACTACCTTGTCTATGCTTTCGCTTACTATTATGCTTTGATAGATTTTTTCAAAGCATCCATCGCTTGTCCGAAAGCACTTGATGTAGGCTCTTAGCCATAGTAGCAAGATAGTGAACTGTTTGATAAAATGCTTTGGTAGACATGTATGAAAAATGTGGTAGAATAGAAAAGGTAGTAAACTGTTTGAAATAATGCCTCAAAGAAATGTGGTCTCATGGTGGTGAGTGCCGCTGACAATCTAGAAATTTGGCAATAAAATTTCCATCACCATGAACTCTGACCTAACTGAACATGACCTAATGGATTAGCTAACTTCTCTATGCTTATTCTTACTATTATGCTTTGATGGATTTTTCCAAGCATCATGGCAATTAAAAGAAAACACCTATTTTAGATTTTTTAGCCATAAAACAGCAAAGCTGATGGGTAGTTGTCAAATGCTTTGGTAGGCATGCATGAAAAATGTGAGTAGCATAGACAAAGGCGGTGAACTATTTTGAAAAATCCTCAAAATGTGTTCTCTTGGTGATGGAATGCCATGACAAGCACATTGAGACCACATTTCTTTGTACATTTTTTTAGAACAATTCCTTGCCTTGTCTATCTTTCATTACTCTTATTATGCTTTGATAGATTTTTCCAAAAGCATCCATGTAGCTTATGCAGGAAGCACCTATTTTAGAGCTTTTAGCCATAGCAGCAAAGGCGATTGAAGCTGATTTGATAAAATGTGACAGCCTGTATGAAAAATGTATTGCTTATAGACAAAGGCAATGGTGTTTGAAAAATGCCTCAAAAAACATGGTCTCATGGTGATGGAATGGCGATCCATAGAAATTGCATGTCATGGCATTCCATCACCATGAGACCACATTTCTTTCAGGCATTTTTTTCAAGCAGTTCATTGCCTTGTCTATAGTATTGCTTGCTATTACGCTTTTGATAGATTTTTTCCAAGCATCCATAGCTTGTTCGAAAGCACTTGTTTTGTGCTTTTAGCCATAGCAACAAGGTAGTGAACTGCTTGACAAAAGAATATGGTAGGAAGGTATAGAAAAATGTAGTAATAGACAAGGTGAATATTTGATAATCATAAAAGAAATCTAGCCTCATAGATGCCATGATAAGAAAATGCAATTGGAAGCTGCTCCTACTTATTAGTTACACAATGTGGAAGTAATTACTGCTACTTAAGATTTTGACTTTGTAAAAACATATATTGTAGTGAATTTTTCATCTATTGGCATAAAGTTATTAGTTATCTTGCGATTATTGAAAATGCTTGGCTTTGACTTTGAAAGATGTGCATTAAAGTATGTCAATGATATGAATATAAACTAAAAAATGTTTTTACAATTCATTAGTTAAAATCTTTATTTTATTTGCTCTCTATATCTCTATATGCTATGGAAATAACTTTCAATTTCAAAATAAATAGATTTAATCTCTTGTTCTACAATTTTTTACGTTTTTTTAAATATGATTTTTTCCTGACTTTTAAAAAAACTCTTATACTTTTGGTTTGTCAAATTTTTCCCCAAAAGATTTTTGCTGCTATGCATTGGAAGCATGAAGCATACACATGAGTATGCACAATATACGTGAAGTATACATGTGCATAAGTGAAGCATACATGCGAATAAGTGAGGCACAAGTAATTGAAGCATTCCAAAGGATACAAACCACCATGAATGGAGCTTATTTACACAATACGCTTTAGATGGAGCTTATTGAGAAATCGACAGTAATTAATTAAGCATTATATGTAAACAAAATCCATGCCTACAACATTCAAGCATATGATTTACACAATACGCATGATAACATCATTCAAGAATGGCAGTAGCAAAATAATATTTTTTTAATCAAAAAGCCGTAAGGCTATACAATGATATATATTGATAAAAGTATATACAATATATCTAAAAAATCCATACAAGCTTAGTACAAAGGAGCCATATTATGGACATAAAATTCCATGTATATATCGATAGTACAAAACATATTTTCCAAAATGCCACATAGGCATACAACAAACGACCCTAATACAATCATTTCCCTCTAGGGGAAGGAAATAGATCCTGTGCTGCCTTTGAAATTTGGTTGGATGGAGTGACTGTTGGTTCTCTGGTCTTTTGAACATGCTCGCTAGTCCTCCTCTCTTCACTCTGGACCTTCAAACGATACAATAAAATGTAAAGATGTTAATACACAAAAATTGAATTGTGGAATGACATTTAACAAAATATAATTGTTACCTATTTTTCACTACGACCTCAAACAAGTAAAGCTAAATTGAATTCATCATTGAAAGGTACAAAAAAATTTGAAAATTTGTTGCTAAAGTATTCATTATCCATCATGAAGAATCAGATTACTGTTGTCAATCAGATTGCACCTGAACGCTTGAATAATTAAATTCAGAAATCTGTTGAAACATTGGATCAAACTCAGGTTGTGGGTGACCTATAATGAGATTGAACCTCCAGATTCTAGGTCGGCTTCCTATATGATTCTTAAATTAATTACTGGTAACTTGGCTGGAAAAAGGGATAGAAGTATGTAAAAATGCACAAAAACTGTAAATTAAAGGTGATGGACCTGATTGAAAATCTAATTGCAACCTAACTCACAAATAATCACTCAACACTTTAATTTGTACAACCTGATTTGATAGCTCAATCACCTGAATGCTTTAAACAGAGGCTTTGATTTAATGCAATATTGAGGGAAAATGAGGTTTTCACGACTAAATTGATTAATCAATTCATGCACAGTGTCTAACCGGTGAACTTAAACTAAATTGCATACAAATATGTGAAAAAGACAAAAAAATCAGAGATTTTAGAACTGAAAACACAGTAATTTTTTGATCAAATTCCTCACAATAACGATGCCTGAAGTCTAGAAGGAAAACTCGAAAATACTAAAAAATTTAAAAGGAATCCTTTGCAAATCACAAACTAATGAACTTGTAAAATGCTGTTGTATTAATCTAAAAACTGAATGCTGAGTTACATGAAAATTCACTTTGCAGAATGCAAAGGCTGAATAACAAGAACTAGAGGAAAAAAGATAAACTTTTTCCAATATATACAATGAGATGCAACTCCAAAGTGCATGAACATGAAACTGAAAGTCAATTTTAGTGTCAAAATGATAACTCCAAGGCGAAATCAGAGCAAAAATAAATATCCCTGAAAAGAAGGCTCAAACTCATGCGAAAATGAGTGAACTTAGTCTCAAACTTGTAGTCACAATGTGTATAATTGATATGTAACTCAAATTGAACTGGAAATCTTAAGATGTGGGCCAAAACATGCAAAATCCAACTTGCTTTAATCAACTCACCCATGATAACTGAAACTCCATTTTTGCATTAATATCAATCATCAAAACTGGTGTTGGAACTAAACTTGAGATTCACTATCAATTCCACATGTGCATGAGCGAATTTTTTTTTAGTATTTTTCCCATTTTACAATAGTTGATTTAAAAGATTATTGAAAAGCAATTAATAAAATTGTGTTTAATAACTTCCAAATACAACTTTACAAAACAATAAGGGGAAAAATAATAAAGTATATGTCTTGAATAAAGACTACCCCTTATGCATATTGGCTGACCACTTAACATTATTGGTACTTAGCATTTTTGTTAATTCCTCATCACCGTTACATGGCATATATAATATCAAATATCAAAAATAAGGGAACACATCATTTGCAAGGGTCGACCACCTAATACCTAAGAACTTTTGACTTGAAGTCAAGGTCATTAGTAATAACTTGATTATGTTCTTAGGGCGAATAGACAAAAGAAATCATCAACCCTAAAAATCATTATGTTTATTTGACTTTGGAGAAGCTTCATGAAGAAGTTGGCCACCATTGAACTAGGGTTTAGAGCTCGACCATGAATTTTATCTGTCGATTTTGATGATATTTTCAGAGATTCTGAAGCTACGGTTGTGACTCATTTCTCATATATTTTGTGCTATTCTCTTTTCCTTGTTGATTTCTGCATTTTGCTGGCTCTAGACGCCATTGAACAGCTTGAGCCTTCTGTATATATTCTTGTTGTTGTGCAAGCTCGACTTATGATTTTAAAGCTCAAGGAGAGAAAGATGGTAAGTTCTTTTTTGTTTTTGAGGTGCCATGAACAAGCTTATTTTGAAGCTTTTGAAATCATTTTCTCTTTGTTTTTCAGCCACAACCTTACTAAGAGTTTTTTTATTTGAAATATCTGTTGATGTCTCTTTCATTTCGGCCGCCATGAGAGTAGTTTCCGATGTATTTTTGGCATCTCTTGTGCTTTTATTCTCTATTATGGCTGCCATATGAGACTGGTACGTGGTTGAGACTTGGCTGCCATGTATGAGTTGTTTCTTTGTATGCATTCAGAGGGTCTTTTGAAATGCTCCTGTCATGACTATATTTTTTCATTTTCCTTCGAACATGTATATACAACTTGTTGTATTCTCTTGGCTTATGTCAAAGAAAATGATGAAACCCTTATATAGCTTTCTATTTTTTGGGGTTTCAGAATCCCACGACTGACTGTAATAAAGCTTTTAAATTGCTTAGTGCGTCTTTGTTCCTCTGACGGGGAAACCCATGTTTTGAACTCCAAATGCTCCTATACATTACACTTGCTGCATATACAAATCTATATCTCTATCTTTTGTTCCTATAGAAGTGTATCCTTGAAAATTTTGTGAAAAAGACTTGTCACTATGTATATTGCATCACTGGTAAATTTGGCTCATTGAGTTGTTCTTGCAACATTCACCTGTTACTTTCCATGAGCTGCTTTTGTAAGGGCGCATGCTTATAAAACCGAATAAGCAACCTTCATTATTACACTGTAATTTTATTAACTACTTCTAGAAATACAGATCTGCTATGTTGTGAATTCAACTTTTACCCACTGCAAGCCTGTAGATACTCGTCTTCATTTGATATGATCAAATACGGTGTTGTTTTATTGGTATGAAACATATTAGTACCTTTTGTAACTGATATGAAGACTAAAAATATACAAGACTGACTTGATATTTGATTCTCCATTTATTGTTAATGTTGAATAAGCCATACTTCGTTGCTGTCTCACTTTGTTTAAGCTTTCTACTGGCCCTTTTTACTGTCAAGGATACTTTTCCAATCCTTTATAACTGTCATAACTTTTGTAACCATTTCTCATTACCATGAACGCTATAACAGGAGTCTTATTTACTTTATCAATTCTATAGCAGCAATATTATCCATGACTGTTCTCTATAAAATGCTCCTTTCCTATGGAATACAAATTTGTTTCTTTGTATGTCCTTGATTCTTTTGATGAGG
>VDFB02118552.1:0-39202 GCA_007258455.2 Sequoia sempervirens
GGAAGGAGGTGCAAATGGAATCAACTTGATAAACCAAGTTGGATGATTGTAGTGATCGAAACGTGCTTTCCAGCAACTATAAATTTAATATATTTTGTTTTTATTTTATATTTTATTTTTTAGTTTTATTGTACATAGGTTTTTCACCGAACGTCAAGTTTGATGAAAAATCATCATGGAAAAATAGTAAATTTGAGGGAAAAAAATTTGAAAAATATATATCCAATAGGTATTGATGTCCTTGTTCTAACAAAAAAAGAAAAATTGAATTTCAATACATACCAAAAAAGTTATGCGTGCCGAAGTGCACCTATGTCTAAATTATAAATGTTTTGACTTCAAAACTTAATTAAAAGAAAAATATTCAACAAAATTCTATGAAACAAAATGAAAGCCCTAGATATTTGTGTTACCAACCTAAATTCAAAAGAATTAGAGTTTTATCCTTTGTAGAAAAAAAGTTATGCGAGCCGAAGTACACACCACTTTTTAAAAATGTTGTTTACTATTAAAAACTAGTTATCAAGGGAGACACAAAAAATTACAATTTAATTTCAATTTTTTTAAAAAAAAATACATTTAAAATCTACAGACAAAATCTCACAAATCACTAGTTTACATCATTTTCAAATTCCTAATAGTTTACCTACTATAAGTGTTAGAAAGTGAAGTTTTCTCTGAAAATGTTGATTTCAATGTCAAGTTTGGCCAAAAAGTGTAACCCATTATTGTGGGATGACCCGAAAATAGAGATATGAAATAAAATATTGAGGATGCAAATGAATGTGTCTAGAGGTTGAAAGAATAATTAAATAAATTCAAGGAAAGACACAAAGAAGTGAGTAAGTAGTTGAAACAATAGATAATTGGATGAAAAGTTCTTGTAGAAGAAAATAAGAGAATTAAAGGAAGTCTAAATACAATGGTACAAAATAAATCTAATGAATACTTTGAACTTGAACAAGAGATAGTAAAATTGAGAGTAGAACTCGAGAAGGAAAAACTGTGTGAGAATAATTTTAGATCTAGTTCCTATAATCTTGGAGAGCTACTTGTAGAACAAAAACCATGTAAAGACAAAGGTGGTTTGGAAAATCATGTAAGTGAAAGTTCAAAGGACAAAAAAATGAATCAAGAAAAAGGGAAGGAGAAAAGAAAATTTGCAAGGAGACGACCTATGAGACAACCTAATGCACAAAGGTATCCCTCTTTCAATGGTATTTTTTTTCATGTAATAAATATGGTCGCGAGGAAATAGAATGTAGGAATAACATGAATTAGTTTTTTGGTCCCTTCATCAGACAATGCTTTAGATGTAAGAAATTTGGATATAAAGCTACTAAATGGATATCTAAGGTGAGAATGATCAGCCAAGTGATGATGAACAGGTTTAATAGAGGTAGAATGAATCCTTTAATGCCTAATGCTATACCTACAACAAATTTGAATACAAACCAAATCATTGGAGACTGAGAAGTAATGAAGGTTAGACTAATTAGAAAAGTGTTGTCTGCTATAATTATAACAAACATGGACATATTTCAAAGGTTTGCAAAAGTAAGAAGGGAAAGCAATCTACTCTGGTAGAGAAAAATGAACTGGTAAAGAAGATCAACAAAGAAGAGATGAAGAAAGAGAGGAATAAGATATGGAAGAAGAAAAAATAAGAAGAACCTAAAATTACTGATGTGTTTGTGCCTTCATCTGGTACATACAATTCCTCTGGAAATTATACCTAGCATGATCTTAGGAGGGGCATTACAGGAAATTATAAAACCCCCTGGATGAATGGCATGTTAGAGGTTGGCACCAAGATGGAATGTGAAGAATGAATAATCAGAGGTTTTGGAATAGGAATCGAAAGAAACCATGTTGGCATACTGATTTGCAGACCAAATTAGGGTTTTTTGTGTTGAGAAGAATATTTTTAGTAGCTTTTTGATGTTTGCCACATGTGATCCCACAAAGTTGGTTTACAATTTTTGGGAGATTTTATTTTTTACTAAAATCACATATTTTTAGAAAATATAATGATTTAAGCCTTTAAAATCTCCATTTAAATCATTCCAATTGAAGATAGTTTGATCAAACTACCTTAGATCAAACCCGCTTGGCTAGAACCCCACTAGTTTTAAACTATAGCTATAACAGAGTCTCCATTACACCTATCAAAATGTTGATAAAAAACCACTTTTGATTTACTTTTTTGGGGATCAAATGAATTCATTTAAAATTTATTTTTTTGAAGTATGTAGTCTTTATTATAAGATTCCCAAAAATTATAATTTTAATTAAATTTTATTTTATTATTAAATTTATTTTTTATTTTTTGTGAATGTGGGTTTTTCATTAAAAATCAAGCTCTCTATTCTACACGTGGAAAAATAGAACATTATAAAAAAAAAATTAAAAAATATGATTACACTAGATATTGAAGTCCTTGATCCAACAAGAAAGAAATTGAATTTTGATACATACAAAAAAAGTTACGCATTATATGGTTGTGCTATGTCTAAATTGTAATTGGTTTGACTTTGAAACTTGATTAAAGAAAAATATTAATAAAAAAATATCTAACCAAGTGGAAGCACTAGATATCAGAGTTACAAATCTAAATTTGAAATAATTAGAATTTTATCCTTCATAGAAAAAATTTATGCATTATACAGTGAGCATCACTTTTTAAAAATGTTGTTTTATGAAAAAAACTAGTTTTTGAGGGAGATGGAAAAAGAACTGAAATATGATTCCAAAAAAATTGAAAAAATAATATTTAGAATCTACAAATAAAATTTCATGAAACTCTAGTTTTTATCATCTTCAAATTTCTCACGGTTTAGCTGCTATAGGTACCCGAAAGTGAAGATTTAGTTAAAAATAATAATTTCAATGTCCAGTTTGGCCAAAAAGTGTAAACCACTATTGTGGGATCACCTTTAAATAATATGAATTAGCACAAATAGATGGTGTATACAGTAAAATTTGTAAGTATCTTTGACTAGTTGAGCACTTGAAGATTTTGAAAAGGCATCTTAGAGAAATATCAAAGCAATCTGAAGCATTTATGAAATAAGTTGAAGAAATTGTTATGGATACTCAGGAACTATTATTCAGTCTACGAAGGAAAAGAACTCTTGATTAAACATTAATGAATTCAAGAAACTTAAGCATGATAATGAAAAAAGGATCAAGTGGCAACATTCCACTGAAGAAGAAAGGAGTTAGATTAGAAGAATTTGATCATAGAAAGACAAAGGAAATGAGACTAGGGCTAAAGGAAAATGAATTACAAAGCATAAAAACCCTAGGTATGGATTTCGTTGAGTTAATTCAAGAACGTCAACATTGTGTTGAATAGACCCTACCTAATTACAAAGGAAGTGATCAAAGTAATTACTAACTTATGCAGTATTGGGGATCTCCCTAGAAAGAAAACCGTGAAATAAAAAGATGTGGAGGAACTCACTAGAATTAATAAAGACCCTTGAGCTCTATTGATAAACACACTTGCAGATTTGGTTGTAAGGTATGTTGTGTATAGTGTTTCTTATAAAATCTATTTTAGAAATTGTGAAAGCTCGACTATGGCTATTGTCCTATATCTTGCACATATTATGATTAAGGAAAATAAGAAGTTTGATTTGTGTAGCCTATTACTTGAAAATCTATCTAAAAATGCATGAATGTCAGTGGTTGAGGGTTATCCCTTTCAGTTTTCATTTTTACTTGTGTGCTTGGATTTTTACTTTTTGAAATATCTACCAGGAAGAGAAAATGTTGTGTGTGAATCCAATATTCCTATTGGGAAACAAGTCTACAAATACCAAGAATCATTGGCAGATAATGTAAGTTTGTGAAAATTATATTTCACATCATTAAGAAAAAATCTATACTCTGGTATGTTAGCACCGAGTCAATTTGAAGTGGGTTCATCCTCTGGTAAGAGAGAATTGGAAGTTTTCATTAGTGATTACCCTTCAAAATCAAAGAAAATAAAAGCTATAACTGTAGTCATCATTGTAATTTGAGAAGAGAAAGAAAAAGAACTTGTACCTAGATCTAAATCCTCTGATCTAGATGACATCCAGTCTATGTTGGTTAAAGGAAAGATGAAGAAAATTGCCGAGTTATGGAATGAAGCTTCTCATGTTGATAGACTCAAGATTGATGATGCTCTAGTAGATTATATACTCTAAAAAGGTATTGATGTATCAATTATTTCTCACTCCATACCAGAAAATTTAGTTGAGACTGTTGAAGAAAGAATGTTTCTTGAAGTTCTGAAAGGATGAAAGTTGGAAGTTTTGGTGAAAAATAGATGTACTAAAGCTAAGCAGAGATTAGCCAAACTTATCATGGAAACAAAGAAATATCAAATATATACAAATATTGTCATTGGTGGCCTGTTGTAGTAGAAATTTTTAGAAGTAGGATTGAAGCAATTGAATTTGAGCTAAATAGCATCAGAAAGAACTTTTACATATTTGAAGACAAAGAAGGGAAAGAAAGGTTGAGAGTTGGTGAATTACAAGCTGAGCTAAATATTGTACAAAGACAAAGAGATGATGTGGTGAAAACACTTTGGATCCTTAAGGAGATTGCTGAGGTTCGGTTATCCCTTCTTTTTGGAATACTTACTGATTATTCATCTTCTTTCACACTATTGGCCCTATTAGAAAGCATGTGCACGGGAATGGATTCAACTATATATAACTGGAAGAAGTTATATCCACTTATCAAAGAAATATACGAGAAGGTGTTTCAAATGAAGAGTGTCATTTTTACTTCAATTCTACTATATTTTTTTGTTTTGGCAAAAAAAAGGAAAGAGAAAAGGGGAAATTGAACAAGATGAAAAACTGAATTGTTGAATGTATGAAATTTTTTGGATGGTTGGATGTTTTTGGAAAAATTGGAATATTTTTTGGATTTCACCATATTTACATATTTTTTCTCACCATTTTCCATTGAAGTCAAAGGGGGAGAGATTTGGAAAGTTGGGAGAGATTGGAGCAGAGATTTTTTGAATATTTTTGCACATGTTGCCATCAATGAAAAAGTGGGAGATTGTTGGAAGAATGAAGATCATTTGGTATGTTGTCATTGATGTCACAATGTTGTTTATCGTATTAGATTGGTCAGGTACCCTGAACTAATGTGGAAAATAGGTGTACTTTCTCTTGTGGTAGATCTGGTATTTAGGTCTACATATTCCCTCTAGTAATCATTGTTGTTTAAGATTTTGAGAAGTGGCTTATGATTACTTGAAGTGCATATGCATGTATTTTCATATGATCATATGATTGGTTAGTTTATTTCTTTGGTGAATGCATTTCATTATTAGGTTAATCATGACCAACCTAATAACCAATTAATAGTTTAATGTGTATTACATATATATGTGCAACCTATCTTTGGTCCATGTTAACATATTGTAGCATATTATACAATTGGATTACTTTTAGAAAGACTTTGTATGAAGCTGACAGTTATCTTTTTGAATTGCATCCAATTAATTTGACCTAATTAATGCTTGCAAATAGATCAAGTATATATGTGTTGAATAATTTTTGAAGATAGTGTGTAATCGATGTAGTAGTGAATGAAAAAGTGAAGAAGAGTGAAAATGATGAAGTGTGTTAAGTCGGTCTATTGACCATCACTGGAACTGCATCAACACTTGTTAGGTGCACTATTTTTAGTTCATTTTGGTTGTGAAGCCCCAATTTTGTTTTGTAAATCTCTTTGTAGGTAGTAAGCCTCCTTGTAAGCAGTGAGCTTTTGTATCCAGATATCGAGTCCTTTTTGGGCAATGAGCCTTATACATTCGGTTTTGGAACTAATTTATATTGTGAGTTAATCCTCACTATGGTTTTTCCCTTATTGGGTTTTCCATGTAAAATCTAGTGTTCAGTGTGTTGATTTTACTTTCCATTTTCTGCATTTCATGCTCATGCTTAATAATAGAATAGTGTAGTTGTGGAATTGATAAGTGTTGAAGTTTCCAGTTTGAATCTTTGTGACAATTGATTCACCCTCCCTCCTAGTTTTCTTGCACCTTTTAACATTATGTTGCATTTTGTTCACTTTTCTAGGTCATTTAGAGTTAGTTTGCATTCAATTGGGTTTTTATATAGTGTTTTTCATTTCATTATCTTTTTTCAAGTTTACGCTTGGTGGTGAACCCCTCATGAGATCTCATTTAGCCCTTAGGATATTCCCTTGCAATATTTCAATCTCCTTTACATTAAAATCCTAAGGGTTTGTTCTTGAGTGAAGAGTAAGGAAATTTTCTCTCCTTTTAGGTCCAAATTAGAAGCAAAAGAGAGCACCATTTTCTTCCTTTCACATAGATTGTTATCTAAATATTAAATTAGTTAAATTTTCATGTACAACATGCTTCCAATACAATAATGTAGAAAATGTGACCTAGGAGACAATGCTTGCCTAATTTTTTGTAAGAACTAATTTCCTAACTAATCAAAATAATTGTATAAAAGAACACTAGGTGAAGAAAACTATCATTCAACACTAAAAAAGTGATTTTACAACACTAGAAAGATAAAATCACTACATAGTAGTGAACCTAGACACATGCATCTACATGTTGCACTTTCCATTGTAATTTTCAACATAGGGCACCTCAAACATAATAGGAAGAAAAATTGAATGAATGTATAATTAAATAATAAAATGGAAACAATAAGGTGGAATGAGGGGTTTGGTAGAATAGGTAGACATAGTGGTGATATAATTCTATAGGTGATCTATATTTTACATGATCTAGTATCTTGTAGTATTTTTGGTATGCAAGGTTTTAGATACCAATAGATATGGTTCTACTATATGCAGGTAAAGATTTCAAGTGAAAGATATATGAACCAAATATGATAGAATTTTTAAGGTTCTCACCAATAAATCCATATTCTATGACCTATGAAGGTGGTAGAAATATAGAAGGTAGAGAATGTATATCTATATATTGTGTAGATATGGTTGCAATATTTTATTGAATGAAATATGAACAATAGGAAATAACATGTATATGGAAATTTCTTTAAAAATCACATTGGAGTCATGTTTTCTTTCAAGATAAGTAGATAAGGCATCATTATCACTATAAACATGATCTGTGAAAACCCCTACAAAATATCAAAAAATTATAAATTACTATTAAGAATGGTATGGAGGTATTAGAGAAGAGCCACAATAGAATTTGATTTATTTGTAACTTGTAATTTTTTATGATAATCACAAAGGTGTTCATTGATATTACATAACTAGGGGTGAGAGATATTGTAGCGTGGTTTTATAACCAAAGTTCAAGTTTTACAATGGAAACTAATGTTTGGAGAACAAGATTGAACTTGAGTTGTGGCAAGAGAAGATATAGCTATTGTCATTCTATTAAAAGGGAAACTAGTAAAATTTGGACTAATATTTATCAAGGCTTTATCAACATGAGAATATAATATATAAATATTTTAATATCTTCAAAGATAAATGCTATCAAAATTTAAATATTAGGTTTTGAATCTCATGTAAGGCCTCATAATACATGATCTAGAATATTTAAAGTGAAGTATATAAATTATCTATTTTTTTTATTTTTATTTTTTTAAGAAGGTTCTCTTGATGTAATCCATGTGTTCACCAAAATTTAGTGTATAATATTTTAATTGAAATAGGGAAGTCTGGTGTCACATATAAAATTATATTACCAAAAATTACAATAAGATTAACACACCCTTTTTACTAAAGTATATTAACTTATGAATACTAACTATCATAATGAACAAAATATAATTAATCTTAACATGTTTTAACCATGGAATTTTATACTTGTCTAATTAAAATAGCACAATAAAAGGAAATGAATAATTACTTCTTGATAAAAAAAATATAGAGTTAAATAAATGAATTTATAACTAACAATTAATAATAGAGAAGATCTTGGAACTAGATTATAGAGGATTTTAGAATGGACAATAGTGCTAAGTGTGGATGTTAGCATGATGTAATGTATATTGTATGAAAAATGTGTCTAGATAGTCAAAATTTTCTTGAAAAAGTGCCTTATTGTATAAAAATAGAAATTATTAAGAAAATCATTAGTGATAGAAGAAGTTAAATAATAGATATTTTATTAATTTATTATAATGAAAATAAAGAAAATATGAAATAAATAAGAAAAAAATATAGACAAACTATTGAATCGTTGAATATATTCTCCTTAAAGAAAATATTGTGGCTAAAAGATACAAAGTAAAATTGTTTTGGAGCTATTTTGCAGATAACCTATTGTTCAATCACCTATTTTTATTTATCCAACCTTGATAGATAGTCAATATTTTCAAATTAATAGATAAAATGCATGTTCCCCTATTCCATATATTCCTAAAATTTAAAGATATATAATAATAAAAGATAAAGTATAAAAAAATGAGTAGTAGAATGGTATTTAATGGAAAATAGAATATTAATGGCCAAAAAATAGAGTACTATAAATTTGATTACAATAATCATCAAAAATTAATATGTTAGAGTAAATAATCAAGTCACTTATGAGATCTTGGTGAAGCCAATGGAGTAAAAAATGACTATAAAAGATACTACTACACTTATTATGCACTAGATAGAGCGTTATAAAGTATTCACATGAAATTAGTAGTGTTAGTAAGAGCTCAAGAATATTTCTCACAATGGTAGAGGATTCTAAGTTTTCAAGAAATAGTGAAATAGGCCTAAGCTGAAAATAATAAATAAAATTTTGTTAGAGTGGTCAAAGAGGGAGTCAAGTAACTGTTTGGATTTACTACAAAGTTGTTACTTATAGGTTTAGATATAGTTGGGTATATAAAAACTCAAAATAACTATTGGATGATTATTTACACCTTTTTCCTTTTATAAAAAAATATATTGGATGATTATGTATGATGGGAGTCTAGTGCCTCATATGAATTCCTACACAATCATTCTAGTTTTTTGTTATTTCCATCTTAGAAAGGTTATACATGCCATAAAATAACACAAGTATGACACTTGTGATATCAACATTTGGATATGACAAGGGTGTTCTAATATTTTTGAAGCATAGAGTGAAAATAGCTAAGGAAAATTGATTAAGTGGCCTAAAAACATGTTAGGGGAAACAAACACCAAACTAAACATAAAACATAACATGTAATTCCAGGGTTCTTCTAGTTGTCTCTAGTAGATTTACTATTAACATAGGCAACTAGATTTTATTGACCAAGAAATTTTTTAAAGCGTCTAAGAAATTATGATTTCCTTGAAAATTAATAATGTTCTAAAGGTGATTAATAATGTTATAAAGGCTATTGAGTAATTTTGGATATAATATAAATAAGTATTGATTAATGGATATTTAAGGGAAAATATTCTATTATATCCCTAGATGAATCTTTAGGAAGCTTTATAATTAGTCTACATACCTCCTAATGATCCATGTAGACACAATAAAAATTTTCATGATACTTAATTTCTTCCATCATTAGTTTTTTGCAAAATTAGTGAATCATGTAGTTTAATTAAGCTAAGGGTAATATTATATCTTGGTTAATTTTTGAAGATCCTTTAAATTTTAAGGTAAGAATGAATTATGGTATGAATAAATTTAGGTCTAAATTACTTTGAAGCCCCTCAAATTGAATGCTTTAGTCTAATTGAGCTAAGGAAATTATTTTACCTTTGTTAAATTTTATAATTCTTTTAAATTTAAAAAATTAATTAGTCTAGGAATCAATTTAGGTCTAAGTTTATTTAAAACCCTCACCCATTTTAATAATAGAGAAAAATATCATTATGTATCTTTCTTGCTTTACCATAATTGTGCTCATGCAGCTTCTAGAGTTATTCAATGTCAACCAGTTAGTGATCAACCAAATTTGCAGAGGTTTGACTAGAATTTGACTCAAAATTGGGATCCAACTAGGGTTCTAGATATGAACATTGCACCTAATTCTCAAAATATGGGTGAGGGACATGGTGAGAAAGGAGAGAATTCTATTGAGCACATGCAAATTGAAGAATGATTAAAAAATAAAGTGGGATTTTTGAAGGATTTTGGCATACGGGTTTTTTATTTTTATTTTTTTTTTAAAAAGAAGGGGTAAAATTTTTATTCAATCAAATCCAAAGTACAAAGCAAAGGCCAGAGGCCCACTAAACCAAGACCACCACCAGAAAAACCAACCACCTCATTACATATTCCTATCTTCCACTAATAACCTCTCTAAGATCTCATGATAATCAGAAGGTAACTCCTCCCTTCCACTAATATCCCAGCCGTCCACATTCTCAGAGGCCCACTTCGCCAGACAATCAGCCACTCTGTTCCATTCTCTAGGGATGTGACAAAAGGAGACAGAAACCAAGGAATTGCAAAGACTCAAAATCTATCTGACAACAGAGGCTAATTGCCAACTAACATCATCCAACCTCTGGTTGTTTAGCATATCCACCACAATTTGAGAGTCAGACTCACAAATGATCCTCCTCCAACCTAAAGAGCAGCCACGCTCAATAGCAATCTTAATAGCAAGGGCCTCCATTAGATTATTAGAGTGTTGACCCTTGTAAATAGAAAAGAAAAAAACCGCACCACCATCATTACCTCTACCAATACCCCCAACCCCAGCATGACCAGGGTTTCCACGGGAAGAACCATCAGTATTAATCTTAAGAACCCCCTCAGGGGGAGGTGACCACCTCCCATCTCGACAGACCCGTTGCCTAGCATGACGGGGTCTTCTCCCAGCAATGTTTCCCCTTTTATTATCCCCCAAGTTCAAATTCTGCACCACAACAAGATCACCCTGATCAATATTTTCAGTCATATCGCACTTAGCAGAAATGGTCTCCTGAAGCCTGCTAATTATCTTCTTCCACAATTGAAAACTTCCCAATTTGGAACCACAAAAAACTCTACGGTTCCTCTCCAGCCAAAGGTTCCAAAGAATCAAAACAGGCCCAATAGACCAAGCCACCTGCAAGAAAGAAGTCTTAGCAGGAGACCTGCCAAGACATTCCCAAAAATCAATTAGGGAGGTAGCATGAATACAACCATGATGCCAAGCCTCCCACCATCTATGCCATATCTCTTTAGAAAAAGGGCAAAGAAAGAACAAGTGAGAGGTACATTCCTCACTGTGCGAACAAAGGAAGCAGATAGATGGTCCCTGAAAGCCGCGCTTGCATAGATTATCCCAAGTGAGGCACTTCTTCTGAGCAACCAACCATAAGAAAAAATTACATTTGGGCCAAGAAAAGTTATCCCAAACCTTCTTCCACCAGTTCACCTCAGTGGGACCATGTAAGTTCTTGTCAAGCATAGCATAGCCTTGAGCAACTGAAAATTTTCCTTTTGGACTCGGACTCCAAGCCAAAACATCCCTCTCATTAAGGGAGCTGCAGAGTCTGCCCTCCAAAACTCTAATAAGAACAACACGATCCTCGTCTGAACCACCCATGGGCCACTCCTGCGGGTCCTTCCAACAAGCCACCATCGCCTGACCAATTTGCTTGACTGTTTTAAAATGCTCCACCTTAATCCAACCCGCCTCAGAAAAAATATGGCACAGAGGCCAAAGCTGAGGGAAACTAGAAAGAATGGGAGGGTGGCCATCCCAAGAGTCCTGCCAAAATAGCACATCAGAGCCTCTATTACAAATCCAGAAGAGACCCTCCTTAATCAGCTGAGTGCCCTTCTTAAGGGTATCCCAAATACAAGACCCTTTACCCATCAAAGCAAGCCGCGACACATCAAGGCTATCAGCACCAGGAAGATACTTGTGAGCAAGAATCCTAGCCCAGTCATGATCCTGATTGTTGCACCACCTCCAGTATAGCTTGGCAGCCAAGGCCGTGACAACAAGAGCCATAGACCTAAGACCAAGGCCTCCAGCATGCTTCGGCCTACAGACACACTCCCACTTGACTAAACTCCACTTCGAGGAGAGAAGGTTGCCAGACCAAAGGAATTGCCGAGACAGAGCATCAAACTCCCTCACAAAGGTGGAAGGGGGAACCTGCACACAACACCTGTAAATGGGGAGAGATTGCACCACAGTCTTTAGGAGAACCACTCTCCCAGCAGAAGATAACCATCTGAAAGTCCAATGACTAACCTTACTCCGAAATTTTTCCAAAATTCCCTGCCAGTAATCTCTACGTTGAGATCCCAAAGCCAAAGGGATCCCAAGGTACATTAAGGGAAGAGAACCAATCTGAAATCTAAGGATCCTAGCAATCCTGCTTTGAATAAGTCGAGGGGTATTAAAGAAATAAATGGATGATTTGTCATCATTAATGCACTGACCTGATGCCTTCAAATATATGTCTAAGGCACTCCTGAAGTTCACTGCCTCACTAATTCGAGCCATGCCCATCAATGCAGTATCATCCACAAACTGAAGATGAGAGTAGGATGGAAGAGAATTGTTCCAGCTCCAACCTTGGATAAGACCCTGCCTCACCTGAGATTTAATGAATCTTCCCAGACCCTCTGCCATGATAATGAATAAATAAGGAGATAAAGGATCCCCTTGTCGAAGACCTCGAGAAGCACTAAACAAATCTGAAGGCTCCCCATTAATGAGAACAGAGAAGGAAGATGAAGTCACACAGCTAAGAACCCAATTCACCCACTCCACATCGAAGCCAAAAGCCAAGAGAATTTTCTGTAAGAACTCCCAGCTCACCCGATCATAAGCTTTAGCCATGTCAAGTTTCATAAACATAGCCTTCTCCTTAGAGGTAGCCATAGAATGAATAGCCTCCATAGCAATCACAACACCATCCAAAATTTGTCTTCCTTCAACAAAACCCCCCTGCTCAGGAGAAATCAGAGAACCAAGGAGTGGTTTGAGTCTCTCCGCAATCAATTTGGTGATGATCTTGTAAACAACATTACAAAGCGCAATAGGTCTAAATTGAGCCAGCTGATTAGCCCCCTCCTTCTTAGGTATGAGAGCCAAGAAAGTAGAATTCATGGCCTTGAGCATCTTTTTGTTCTTGTGAGATTCTTGAACCACCGCAAGGAGATCAAACTTTATTATTTCCCAGAACTCTTGGAAGAACTCAATAGGAAACCCATCTGGGCCGGGAGCCTTACCTTTTTTCATGTTAAACACCACTTTCTCCAATTCAGGTAACAATATAGGACGTAAGAGAGCCCCATTCATCTCAGTAGAGACCAGGTGGGGAATACAATCCAAGATGGCCCTCTCCTCATTCCTAGTTGCAAGATCCTCTCTAGAAAAAAGGTTTGAAAAATAATTGACCGCAGCCTTGGACATATCAACACAAGAAGAGAGATGAGCCCCTTCAGGCGAAACCAAAGAAGAGATAGAATTCCCCTGCCTCCGAGCCTTAACCGAATTATGAAAGAAAGCAGTGTTCCTATCCCCTTCCTGAAGCCAATCAACACGAGATTTTTGCTTCCAAAAGATCTCCTCCCGAAGCTCCCACTCTTCTAAACCCTTAAGAGCCAAGGACTCAGCTATACTTAGATCAGAGGTCAGCCCTTGGTCACGAATCATACGAGTGATGTTATCCAACTTAGACTGAGCAGCCATCTTCTGGGCATGGAGGTTCCCAAAACATTGGTTATTCCATCTCTTAAGCCTGTACTTCACATGCTGAAGCCTCTTACAAAAAGTAAACATGGCTGTCCCATGTGGAAGCATCCCCTCATACCACCAATCCAACATAAGATCATGCAAAGACTGATCTCTTAGCCACATTAACTGAAATTTGAAAGAAGGGTTTTTGGTGACTCCATACGTGGTGACAGAGAGCTTGATAGGCCAATGGTCGGAGCCTCTCCAATCAAGAATTTCTGAACTAGTGATCAACCTACTGTTCATCCAATAGCAGGAAACCAAAAATCTATCGAGTCTTTCCGAGATAGCCTCAGCACCACACCTCCTATTATTCCATGTGAAGACACCATTGGAAGGCTTCACATCAATGAGATTCAAGGAACCAATCATATCCCTGAGAAGATCCGCAGAGGGGTCCAACTTGGCTAACCCTCCTCTTTTCTCATCCAGGCCAGTAACAGCATTAAAATCACCAGCCATAACCCACGGGAGAAATGGGTCTAAGGCCCGAATGAAACTGATGTGAGCCCAAAGATTCGACTTACCAGAAAGATTAGTAGGAGCATAAATATTAGATAAGAGGCACCTTTCTCCAGTCACGAAACAAGAGGCTACCAGGGAGATAGAAGACCGACTAGAAATCCACCATAACGGGAGCACTTTCCTCGGATTCCAGAAGCAAGCCAACCCCCCCGAATTGTTCAAAGCACCCACCCCTTGCCAATTGCCCTGGGGCCAGATGTGCGAAGCGCAATTAGCCAAACCATCCACTGTAAGCTTTGTTTCCTGAATAAAAACCACATCGGGAGACTGAGATTCAATTAATCTACGAACAGCCTTTTGTCTAGGGATGCTGTTCAACCCCCTAACATTCCATGATAAAATAATCATTTATGGGGGAGGGAGAAGTGGGAATCAATGGGTTTCACAGACCCAGACTCAACCAAAGTATCCCTAATAATCTTGACCTTCTCTTGATCGGTCTTCCTGCCACCCCTTAACGGTTTATCAAGAGGCCCCTTTTTGAAGGATTTCTGGTGTAAGCCTAAAATAGGAGGAGCTTTGTTACCCTTCACAGAGTCTGAAGCCCCCTTAGGAGCAAGGGGGTCAGGAACCATCACAACAGCTCCCTTCGGAGCCTGTGATCCCTGGAGATCCCTGATATCCTGAACCTGAGAAGGTAGATCCTGAGCAATCTGATCAACCAGAAGGTCCCCTGGAGATACACTCTGCTCCTCCTTCTTTGCATCCTCATCCTGACCTTCATGCATACCCTTAGCCCCAGAAGAGAGCTCAACTGGAATACCTTCCTCCTGGGCCAAATCTTCCAGAACATCAAATCTATTAAAAGTGCCATCATTATGACTATCCAACCAAGTTCTCTTCTTACCCTTGCCTTTGTTACGGGGCTTGACCTGAGTAAAGCCCTCGTTATCCGCAGGTTCATTAGGCACAGGATCCTTCCCCTTGTCCCCCTTCGAGGGTCCAGAGGCAGCCAAGGGGAAGGGTTTAAATCTGGGGCATTTGCGGTGCAAGTGACCATATTCATGACAAATTCGACATCTAAAAGGGAGGGTCTCATAATCTAGCTGTTGGATCCAAGAAGAAGATCCCAGGCGGATTTCCATAGAGTCTGGTAACGGATTATTTAAATCAACTTCTACACAAATACGAGCAAAAGAAATTACCTTACGATCTTGAGTTTGTGTAGCCGATCCCACAGGTTTTCCAAGAAGCACTGAAATTGAATGAAGAATATCTTCCCTCCAAAATTCCAAAGGAAGCCTCGGCAAACGAACCCACACAGGTACTCGCGAGGGGATCTCTTCAGCAGAGTTGAAACCCATGTGCCAAGGCTTGATGAAAAGTCCCACCTGGTTAAAGAAATAAGGGCCTCCTTCAAAAGCCCTATTCCTATCCGACATGCAAGAAAAGATGACCAAAAAATAATTATTAGCTGCCAAAATAATCTCCATATCACCTTCAGGATTCCAAACCCGACGAGCCCAGGAGTACAACACCGGTAGAGAAAGACGAAGGCCTAAAAATTTGCAAATAAGGGCATGATTACCCCAATACTCAACATCTTCTGAAACTTGCTAAGGTTGAATAACCAAAACAGGTCGATCCTCAGATCTTTCCAAGCATCCGTTTACTTTTTTAATTCGAAATGTCCCTTTTGAGGAAGAGACCCCATCTCTATATAAGGGTTTACCCATCTGATCTTCACCATTGGCATGCAGTGAAGAAGATGGCTCTACCATCTCCAAATCCCCAGAGGAAATCTGAGACAAAACAAAACCTCGATTCTCCATGGACTAGGTAACACACCCACACCAACAAAGAGAGGCGGAATAAGAGACCCCCAGTCTCAGATCTTAAGACACCACCCGTCAAAGATGTCAGGCGCAGCAAAACACAAAAAATAAAACGTCCTCCTACAACCAGACAAGGGTTCAGCCCCCAAGCCAACCCACGCCCCCTTGAGCACAGGAAAAAACCCCAGGAACACAGCGGAGGCGGCAGCTGAGCAGAAAAGAAAGAGGCGGAAGAGAGCTGGGGCACTTGAGGCCTAGCTCGCACCGGCTCCCTTAGCGCCATCTCCCATATATCCCCACACTTGGGTATTCAAAGATAAAAAAAAATTAAGGTATTTTTTGGGCCAGAATGCAAATGTCGATAATGCTTTTATTGAATAGTCCTCATTCAGGTAGTTTTCAAGGGCAAATGATGGAGTATAGTCAAATTTTTTGAATTTTGGTGGATAATTAGAATGAAATCCAAGGATAAATTGGCTGCATGAATGTAAATAGTCCTCAATAGTTAAAAATCTTGTAATTTTGATTCTATGGACATGTAAAGTGACAAGTCAGATAAACCAAATGAAAAAATTGGCTCTTTGTATGTGGTCCAGAATTGTACAATGTTTTGTAATTTTGATCTATAACCAAGGGTTTTCTTCTCCTGGTTCTTTCCTACTGGTATGCTCATCGAACTAGGAAATGTAAATATAATTATATATATAATAAAAATATAGTGGCTTGCCACTTTTGATTAAAAATATATATATATATATATATGGGTTATTTATCCTCTAAATAAAATGGGTTTTATTTTTAGTAAGGAACTATTTTTTTGGACCTCTATTTTTCAAATTTTAATATTAATTAAGATTTTACATAGTTGTGTCATGTGTAAGGTACAAATATATCTATTCACCATAAAGAGATGTGGTATTTAAAAGGAATAAATTTTCCAATCCAAGACCATAAAACAAATATGTCAAAATTCAAATAATTTTATGTTTGAAATCAATTGGAGTAATTTTATTTTGATAAAATAACCGAGATTAATATCAAATAGTATACATAGCTAAAATATATACAAGATATGACTTAAATCCATTTTAGTTATGACTTAAATAATTATTTCCTTATCCATTTTCCCTTGTTGATTCATATCTAGGTCCCTAGATCTAAAACAAAAATGACTATTTCCATATGTCTAGAGTATATAAGAGGATTTAGAAATCTTTGTGTTTCTCAAAGATTATAGTTTTAGAGCTAGTTTCATATAAAATTTGTAAGGTTTTCTAAAAGAATAACTAGGTTTTAATTCATGATGTTAATAAATTTAATATGTCTTCAATATGAAACTCTCAACATTTAAGCATTGGAGTATACATAGGATTAAGAAGTACCAGATATAAAGTGTCATGTTAAGAAGATGATCCTAATTGGTTTCTCATGGAATTTCTAAGAGTTTCTATAATTACACTATTTACATCAAAGCCAAGTTTACATTTCCTTATTATTTAGTTATTAAAGTATGAATGGGTGAATGGTGTGATTAATCATGAATACATCACCTTGTAAATCATTCTCACGTATTGTATTAGGTTTTTAATATTTTATATTATATAGGTGACTATGTGGATTGATGAATAATGACACATGTTTTTCAAGGTTGTAAATATTTTATAATGTGTAGGTGACTATGAGGCTAGATGAATGGGGTAGGACCATATATCAAGCGAGCCTTGGAATTACCTCCATAACTTATTAGGGGATAATATGAATATCTCAAATAAGATAAATTAGATTGCAAATAATCGCATATCTAAAATATCTTTGAAGAATATCAATTATTATAAATCCAAATCATAAATGAGCTTCAAATTAAATTAAACTCAATTAATATTAATCCTTATATTAAATCCAAAATAACTCCTTAATATTTTTCTAAAACTACCAAGATACCATGAACCAATTTCTTAAAATGGTTGAGAAAATCCATATATTTTAGAATGGGTTCAATAGAGAGGACCTTCCTAAAATTTAGAATAATTTTGTAGAAGTTATGATGCGAAAAATTGTGTTGGATCATTGATATAAAAGGTTTCACTCAAACCTTTTCTAATTCTTAAAAAATTTAGGAATAATATAAAAATAAATTTTATATTTTAGCTTCATTCCACTTTAGTTCATTCTATACATTTAGCTTTGTTTTTGTAGCATATAAAAATAGATCTTTGGACATTTTCATGCTCATTTGGGTCCTTCTTGTGGATTTTGGCTCAAAGTTTTGGCTTGATTTAGTGTTAAAATATAGTTAACACATTCACATTAGGTCTTGGGCCCTTGTGAACTAATAAGGATTTTAATGGAACCTTCTAAACGTGTTGTGAAGTCTTGTAACACACTTTCACACTTTCCTAGGGTCTTATTAATGTATTTCACCTAAATAACCTCTTTTTATCATTTACCAAGCCTTATTTAAAAGTAAAGTAAAGTGTTGTAAAAAACTTTCACACTTTTGTAGGCCGTACTTATGAGTATTTTTAAGACTAAACCCAATAAACATCATTTAAAAAATTTAAGTCCCAAAATCCACCTCAAATTCCTAAGGTGGGACCCATTCGCCTAGAGTGGCGAATGAGTCCCCTTTGGCTCAAAATTCAAAGTTAATTCAAATTTCTGGCAGGTTTTTATTTTCTAAGATCTAAGGTCGGTCTGTGATGATGTGTTACTAGGAATTTTTACATAATTAAGTAAAAATATAGGGTTTTTCTTCTAATTTCACCCCTAATCAATCTATCAAGCATTCTAATCATTTTAAGAAATTTCAAGTCTACATCCATTGGAGCTATTACTTGCATGTTTATAACATTCAAATTCAAGGGTTTGGTGAGTTGTAGCATTTCCTTTTGTTCATTCATCATTCTCTTTACATATTTCATTTTATTTCAATGGTTTAGTTACCAACACAGGGTTTGACCAAGGAAAACCCCTATTCTCTAACCACACAACAATTATTCCCTTTCTTTGCATGTGATTTGTAGGTTTAGGTTGCATATTTTTCAAATTGCAAGATTGGAAAAGTTTCCATCAAATTTTCAAAGCCATTCCAAGTTGTCAAAGTCCTATAAGAATCTTGGAGAACACCTACAGGTTGAATTTGAAAATTTTGGACTCAGATCTAAATTAGGAGTGGAAGAGTAGATTGAGAACTATAGATTCCACTTTTGAATTTCTAGAATTTTGAAAGTGGATTGATTTAGCATTAGTTGTGAATGAGTCCCACTATAGGATTTTGATAGAGATTTTTGTAGATCTGAGTACCCATTTTTTTGAATCATGTTCAAGCATTGTTCACCTGAAGCAGGACTAAGTTGCCTAGCTTGGTTTATGAGTCCCAATTGGCCTAAAAAGGAGCAATTTTATGATTCCAAAGCTCCATTCCATATTTCTCTAGTTTCGAGGTGAACACTTTAAATCTCATTACTTTCTGTTACAATCTATTTGCATTTCTAGGTCTTTTTACATATCACGGTGTATTTTCAAACATTTTGCATTTTCCAAGTTTACACTTGATGCTGAGACCCTTTTATTATTTTTCAACCTTTACAATAGTACTATTTTACATATTTCAATATACTTTGCATTGAAATCTCAAGGGTTTGTTCTTGAGTGAACCATTAAGGTTTTTGTATCTCTCTCCTTTTAGGTTCCAAACCCTAGAAGTGTAAGAGAGCCGCACATACAAAATTATTGGTTTATTTTGGTGATGATTCCTTTCTTGGGTATTCCTAATAGCATCCCTAGTTCCTATGTGGCATCACATGTTCTATTTTCTACCACATTACCACCTATAAGAATTACATTAACTTTTCCTACTACTACATACACTCCATCACCGCTTTCACTACCACCTCATACTACTTGTATTGATCTTCTCATAACACAACTTTTCTAAATTGTTTCATCCATGCAAAAGAAAATCTCCACCATAAACAAAAACCCAGATGTCCCACCCACATACTATGTCAAAAATATTCCATTATTCTTGGAGATATTGTGAACGTTGATGCCACAAGGTGTAGAGGTTCCTAGATTTTAGAAATATCGAGGGAAGCGAGATCCTTCTAACCATGTCAATGCCTATACTACTTTATATAGTGAATTTGTCCTTGATGATAAACTATTAGCAAAACTCTTCCCTAAGTCCTTAAAAGATACTATCTTGGAATGGTTTTCCTCTTTACCGAACAATTCAATTTGTTCATTCAATGAACATGTTGATGCATTTGTAAACCATTTCCAAGTGCACATGATTCCCAAGATAAACTTGGCTGATTTGATGAGATGAAATAAAAATGAGGATGAAAAGATAACTTATTTTATATCATGATATCAATTGCTTTATTCCCAAATGGATTTCAAAGTCCCTGACCCACACCTTCAAATGATGTTTATAGAAAACTTGCAAACTAAACTTCAATACATGCTAACTATGATAAAATTCCCATCCTTCATGAACTTGTGTACCACCCTTTCAAATTATCAAAATTTGGTTAGTGGTCAAGATACAAGGTCCACTTATAGGGTATGTGCAGGATCATCATGGAAAAAATGGGCCCTTAAGTGGCAAAAAAATTAGAAAAATAAGAGTTAAGAAAATTGACATAAAAATTTGAATAAATTATCTATATTATTTCAAAAAAATGTAAGAATAGAATTTGTAGCAAATTGAATGTAGTTTCTAAACTACTAGATTTGTTTAAAAGAAGAAAAACTATTTGGTGAAAATTTGAAATTTCAATCTAGTAGTACATAAATTTTAGGAAAAAATAAGAAGTAGGTGTCTATCGACCACCCTAACAACAATAAAATAATAATATTTTTTATAATATTTTACATAAGTAGAGGACTCATGTCGATGTGATGCATATTTTTGTAATTTTTCACTAAATAATTAATTATGATTTTTTTTATTACAACACTTAAAAATATAAAAACTCGTGTATGTCGACCACTTTCACTTGGTCAAAAATTCATGAAATTCAATTTTCTTTTTTAATCCTATAGTATGGGAAGCATAGGATGTGGCACATGTTTTGGATTAAAAAAATATGATACCATTAGAAAGCTATAGATTCTTTTCAATCAACCTATCAATAAGGACTTTAGTCATAATTCAAATAGAAAATGAATAATAATTACTTATTAAATTTAAATTAAAACATAGTTTATATTGGTGGAAATCTAATAGTCTCCTTTAAAATGGTGGAAATCTAATAGTCAGCCACATACCCATCATATTGCCACTTTTTGGCCCATCATGTTCCTACACATACCCTATAGCCAAATTGAGAAATCTGATACCACGAACAAAAAAAATTCCCAACCATTTAGAAAGAAAAAAAGGGTTTCTTCAATTTAATCCTCTTTAGCCAACAACTCAAAATGTGAATAACCAAATAGTAGCTGTTAAAACCTTAATGCTCTTTAGTTATGGAGATCCAAAAAGATAATTCACACCCTTACTCGATACCTTTCATACCACAATATCCCAAATTTTACAACAACAAATGATTACCTTGCCTCCTATAAAAACACTCAACCCTACTAAGCCTTTACCCCCAAGCTTGAAATCCAATGCTTATTTCCACTATCATCGACAAAATCGACATGACACGAAACATTGCAAGAGTTTTAAACATATTTTGCAAGACCTCATTGATTCAAATCATATATCTATTTTAGATGTTAGTGATCAAGGCAATAAGTTTGTTGCCCCTCTAAACCAAAACTTACAAATTTTCACTAATCCAATGCCTAAGCATAATATTTCATTTGTCAAAGCTAGCGAAACTACACATAATGATGTGATGAATGTTGATACAAATGATGAACATAATGACCCTATCCCAATTGATATCAACGTTAATCCTATGGATGAATTGGTTTTGGAAATAGGCATTATCACTTGTAAGGTCCAACCTAAAAATCCTCTTGATATTTCTTTCTCCTCTAAGGATATAATTAAAAAATCACCTGATTGTCTTCTCTCCATAGCCAAATGTATCTATGACAAGCACACTAATGGGATACTAATAGATCCCATCATGGAGAGAATGTGATCACTGGGGAATTTTTAGTATTGCATGAAATTTACCAAGATGATTACAGGATAAACTAGAAGCATGGATCATGAAACACAATGGTTTTTCTTTCCCTACGATAGGATCCATCCCCTTCCATTACAAATAGGACAAAAAATAGTATATGTCACATTCTCCATCAGCTCATAGTCAAACCAATTTCATTTGAGGCTAGGCCATCCATGTATTCACTCAATGAAATTTGTCCCCTTGGTTGTACACAAATGCTTAAAGTTTCCATTTGAAAATAAAATATTCACCATTCATCGTAGCACCTTTAACCCCTTTTCTTCTAAAGGAAAATTTTCCTTCCAATAATTTTAGATCGAGCCCATGGAACCTATAATTCCATGACATGCCTTATTTTTCATATCTTACCAAAAATTCAAAGCAAAGAAAATAGTTGAATTATCCCTAAGAAACATGTCCCCTTCCACTTCTACACCCCCATACTTGATGAAACCATTATTGAACCAAAACAGGAACCAAACAATGGAGACCAACCAATCAAAAAAAACTTCACCTACATCATCCAAAAGACTAAGAGACATTGACAACAACCACATCATGCCCCTCGAATAAAACAAGTTTACAAGGAAAAAGAGAAATTGGATGACCAACCTCCTACAATTTCTTCCATTCGTCCATTTAGGAATGAAAAACAACTTATGGTTGATCAACCCACTCTTAGACACACACAACTTCAAAATAAAACCAAAAGGAATAGAATTTCTCAAGAGTACAGTTATAGCAGTTCATATTCATATTTCTCATTATGATTTTCATGTACCCTGATTTGAGATAGTGACTCTCATCAGGTTCATGTATCTTTCCCTAAGGTTGTATGCCTTAGTTTTCTAGTCCCTAGGTAGTGAGCCTTAAACAACATTATAATCTTTGTAAGCAATAAGCTTCATATATTGTGAGTTAACTCTCACCATGTTTTTTCCCTCATTTAGATTTTCATGTAAAAATCTTGGTGTCCTTGTGTGGTGCATGTTTTATTTTCTTCTCTTCTTTCAGTGTATTTGATGTGATGTTTCATATGAAAATGGGAATGGTTAATTTTTAATATATGCTAATTCACCCCCCTCTTAGAACTATAGTGTGTTCAAAAGGAAAAGCATTATGGGCATGTATTTAAAATTATTTCTAAAATTATATATAATAAAACATGGAACAAAGATTTACGAATCATGTGAATTCTATGCCATACCTTTAAAAAAGGGGTTTGGGTTTCTAATCTTCTCCTTTATATACATCACATCCTCTATCATCTACTATATTTATAACCTCCTCTATTGACTGAGAAATATTTTCTTGATATAAGAGAAAGGATTGCCTCCTATCCCTTATCCTTTATCCAAGCAAGAGTATATTTTATTGAGGCTTCTAAAATCCCACTTGATTAGGGTATGTGCAGGATCATGACTGGCCAAAAAGTGGCGATATGATGGGTATGTGGCTGACGACTTTTTTTTTACCCAAAATTGATGAAACAAAAAGGGTTTTTAAAGGAGATTCTCAGCTTTCCACCAATATAAATTATGCTTTACATTGAATTTAATAAATAATTATTATTCATTTTCTATTTGATATCGATTAAAGTCCGATTGATAAGCTAATTGAAAAACAACTATAGCTTTTAAAGCATTATCATTTTTGAATCTCAAAACATGCATCACATTGTATGCTTCATATACTATAGGATTAAAGAAAGAATTTCATGATTTTTTGACCAAGTTAATGTGGTCGGACATATGAGTTTTAATATTTTTTAAAAGTTGTAATAAAAATTAAATATTCAATTGGAAAAGAAATATAAAAATATGCATCACATCGGGACATGAATTAGATACATATCTAAAATATTTTAAAAAAGATATCATTTTATTGTGGTTAGGGTTGGTCATAAAACACCTACATCTTATGTTTTCCACTGAAATTTAAGTACTCTTGCATTGAAATTTCAAATTTTCACCAAATAGATTTTTTGTTTTTAAATAAACCTAGTAGTTTAGAAACCACAATCAATTTTCTATAGATTCTATTTTTATATATTTTTGAAATAAAATAGATAACTTATTCAAATTTTTATTTCATGTTTCCTAACTCTAATTTTTCTAAAAATTTTGCCACTTAAGGGCCTATTTTTCCTTGATGATCCTCCACATACCCATTACACTTCCTACTCCAACATGTAAAAAATTTCATAAAAAAATACTCCTTTTGTGCCTTGAATACACTGCTTGATTGTGGTGCTCTCACACATCCATGTATTGATACACCAATTAGTTTTAAAAGACAATCTCTCTTTTATTTTTGTTGCTCCTAACTATGTGTCATTTGTAGCTCCATGTGTTTTCTCATTTCCATTCATGGTGGTACAATCTTACATGTAACCATATTTCATCTATGGTAGAACCACAATAGTCTATAGCATTTTTTTCCTTGTATATCACTTGGAGGGTAAGTATAACTAGGTTTGGAGGTGTACATCCTTCTTAAGGATCCCCTATTCCCCTACCTTTCATTAAAATATCTGCATAGCAAGTATGCTAACATTTTAAGGGGGGTATATCACCCTATCCATTTTTATATCAATTTTTATTAGCATCTTGTGAGATTTGAGTTATTTACATACCTCCTTGGTGGAGGTATTGTTTACAGTTCTCCTAATGAATGGTTATTAATTTTTACCTTATGATATGAAGCATTTATTTGTGCATGTAATGTTAAACATTTATGTGCTCCCTGAAAGCTTGATTTCTAAAATAGTCCAAAGACGTAGTAAAATGGAGCTTTTGGGCTTGTGAAATTGAGCACTTTTTACATAGCCACCTAGTATAACAAACCTTTCTAGCCTTATGGTATGTACCATTTATCAATTTTACATCAACACCTATAATAACACATATTGCTAGCCAATAAATCTATGTATCCTTATGTACTGTCGAAAAAATGTCATTGAGACATTTTCACACTTATTTGGGCCCTCCTTGCAAAATTGAGCCTAATTATGCCTTGATTTAGTGTTGTAATGTGCTTGAAACACTCACATTAGGTCTTGGGCCCTTGTGAACTAATGAATCCAAGTGGTACCTTGCTAAAATGTTGTGAAACTTGTGTTATAACACACTTTCACACTTTTCTAAGGTTTTATTAATTAACTACACCTAATAAACCTCTTTTTAACCTTAATCCCAACTTATTTAAAGTGTTGTAAAGTGTTGTAACACCCTCCACACTTTTCTAGGGTTTTCATTAATAATTGGGAATATTTATGCTTTAATTGGCCTTAATTTTCATCCACAAGCCTTATTTAATGCATCTTTTTAAGGATAATCTTGACACAAATAAATATCAATTCATAATTCACATGTTTCAAGTTGAATTTACCTAGTTTTAGTGATCTAGGACTCATTATCCACCTTGGGAAAATGAGTCCAACCTATATTTTTGGGTCCCTAGTTTCCAACATTTCTAAGCATTTTTAAATTTGGTCTCATACATTATGCTTGATGAGACTCATTCGCCACTTTGGGCGAATGAGTCTCATGTGGCCCAAAATTATAATTAATTGAAATTTTTGGTGGGATTTTATCCTCCTAGATCTAATGTCAACTTGTAGTTTTGTAATTTTGGGAATTCTTGTATAATTAAGTATAAATAGAAGGTTCTTTCACTCATTGTGACCTAGCAGGAAATCAAGTGACTTAGCAAGTTGAATGAGAATTCTTACAAAAAATTTGAGTTCACAAGAGAATTCAAGAATCAAAAGAGCATTCAAGAGTCTTTAAGGGAAGATTATCAAGCATTCTAGAGCATTGTTCAAGCATCAATCATCATGTTAAAGATTTCTTTTATAATGATTAAATTTTGGAGCTAACAATCATGATGTAGGGTTTTATGATTCTGAAACATATGGTGAAAATGGGAATAAATAATACCACTCTTCACATACATTCATTCAATAATGTCCTAGGATTCCTAATTGGATTGACAATCAACCTCACAAGGCGAGTCAATTCACAATAAGGAGGACCTAGGAGGAGAATTTTTTAGCTCTAAGGGGTTTACTAATAGGAAAAATATTGGAAACAATAAATAAGCATTAAACTCACAAAACCTAATAATGTAAGCTAAATGAAGGATGAAAATAATGAAATTATGCAACAGGGAGTTAGGATGCATGTACCTGGAATGTCTAGAGATTTTGTGAGGAATATAGAAATGCAAAGAAGTTTCCAAAAGGAGCTATGGAGGACTAAGACACCCTTACTGTTGTCTTAGTCTCATTTAGAAATTTTGAAATATTTGAGTGTGGTCCTGAAGCTTGATGTCTTCTCTTCCTTCTTGTCTGATCTCAGGGTCTAAAACCTTCAGATTTTTCTTGTAGGTGAGTTTTTGTGAAGATGAAAACTTTGCAAGGAAACTTTTCAATTTGAAAACTTTACACTTCAAAGGATCTTCAAGTCTTCAACCTAGATCTACAATCATAAATAAACAATGCAATGTTAGAACTCACCAAACCCTTTTTTTAAAGTCTACAAACTTGTGTGAAATGGATGCAATGGATATGGATCTTGAATCAAAGGAATGCTTGATAGATATGGACTTGAATTGCTTGCTTGAATCAAAATCCTACATCACAAATGTTAGCACAAAAACACACATGATGCAAGAATCTCTTTGATATGATGCTTGAATCTTGATAATGGCTCTAAATTCTTAAAGAAATACTCTTGAATGCTTGAATTCTTGAATACTTAGATGCTTATATTTCTTGTTATGAAAAATGAGTGAAGGAAGCTTGTATTTATACTTATTTATGCTTAATATCCTAAAATTATATCACACCAAGCTGACATATGAATTGATTAAATAAAGGAGGCTAAATCCTACCAGAATTTGAAATTAAATCCTAAAAATGACTCAAGGGGGGTTAATATGCCCTAGGTGGTGTCTTAGTCCCAAGTCATGAAACTTGGGGCACAAACACCAAAAAGGGGCCCGATTAAGATGCCTCAAAATCAAGGTCCCAAGAACTTTGGCAGACAAAGACACCCTAGGTGGCATTTTAGTCCCAACCCAAAAATTAGGCACACTCAGATAAAATCATTAAATTATCATTTATTCGTTGGAGAATGTCAGACTTATCTAGAAAAATATATAATTCATAGGGCTTGTGGACACAAAATATGACCAATCAAGACATATATACAGATAAATAAAGCAAGGTGTGCCCAAACAAGTGTGAAAATTCAAGGGTATGCATTTTACTACACTACATTTAGCCCCCACTTTAGTGAGAGGATGAATTTGCTTCAAACTCACACTAAAGTAGCCAACCACATAATCAAGAGGGGTTCAAATGTACGAATGCTAGGAATATAAGATGACAATAATCAAGAGGGTGGCCAATCCCCTAGGATCAAGATCCTATGGAAAACTAACATAGGAACAAAGGAACAAACATGAAAATGATATATGAAGCCATAATTAGATTGCAAACATACACCATCAAGGATAGAATAAAGAAAAAAAGGAAAAAGGAAAAGGAAAAATGAAATGGATTAAGCTTCGACTAGCCATCCAACATAGTGGACCGGGTTTAGGATATTTGTCCAAAAGGTTTACAAGTGGAATGGACTATCCACTATACAAACAAAATGCATGCTCACAAGGAATAGTGAAGCTAGGTATGCACTTGGTGAGCCTTAGGAAGTCCATATCAAAATCATAATCCCATAACTATGATAAGGAAAAAAAGAAAAATGCATTCTCACATGGGCTAGTGAAGCTAGATATTCACTAGGTGAGCGGTAGGGGACCATATCAAAGCCATACTTCGATGACTTTAATAAGGCACAAAAGGAAAACACATATTCACATGAGATAGTGAAGCTAGGTGTTCAGTAGGTGAGCCCCAAGGGAACATATCAAAGCCATACCTCCATGACTTTAATAAGGAAAAAAACACAACGTGACAAGAAAGAGAGATGTTCAAAGGGATCTTGCTTAGTTCATGTGAGATCTTATTCTTAGGGGCCATTGTTCCTAATGTATCTAAGAGAGGACCAATTAAAGGATGAAAGATTCACATCTTAGGGGATGCAGTGTGTTGTATCACCATTAGGAGGATTATGATATGCTAAGATAGATCAAGCTCTCAAAGGAAATTACTCCCAATGTCACCACAAAGAGGAGAAACACATTGTATGAAGTAAGAAAATCACATCAAGGAACATGAAAAGGAAAAAAATGCAAATGAAATCATGCCACAATAATGCCAATCTATACCCCCACTTTAAAAGAATTGCTAACACCATGATATGAGAAATTACTTTAAAGTAGCCAAAACATGAAAAGGAAAAGAAAAAGAGGGTTTTCCCCAAAAAAATGCAGCCAAAGGAAACCAATAAAACAAAGTATTATGTAATGAATTATCCGAATAATTTTTTTTTAAACATTCATATATATATACATGTCTAATGGATTCCAAGGCAACGTTACTTATACATTAATATTAAGAACTTCACATCATAATATTTAAGTTATAAAACACAAGTACATAACATATACAAGAATTATCCATTTCCATAAACTTAAATAGTTCAAGTCATTTACATGTTCAAATTACATCCAGTGAGATTCCCATAAATCTCAATACATCTAATGATGTTACAATGAGTACACCCTCAATCATGAGGTAATTATACAAAGTGGGTAATGATCTCCTCATAACAAATATCCACATCTGAATTCGATCAGCGTCTAGTATCTCGATCATCGAAGTATCAAGAACCAGCTACAAGTACAATGTTATTAGTAAGAGTATCCAATGAAAGTGTAGCACGGTTTCCACCCGACCACGTGGAACCTGAAGGTCCACTCCCTCCGTCCTAGGAGATAGTGAGAGGTCCAAAAGATAATCAACCAAGGGACAATGAACATACAATACATTACATGGTTGACCTCACATAACGACATGACCACATCATATGCTATCAGAAATGACTACAATATAACAGTAAATTTCACACAAGGGTCTACAGTCATGCATCAGGACAGAGTGTCATCACATAGTCATTCTAAGTTACCCAGGTGAATCTTCCTAGATTACCGGCCCTCATCCGGAGTTACCCTGGTAATCTCTACCGATTCCCGGCCCTTAGATTAATTCATGTGGAGTTGAAATTTACCTTTCAAGAAGACAAGGTGTTCGACAAGCCATTCCAGGCCTTCTCAACCTACCCTTAATCTAAATGAGCATTAAGGCGCTAGGTGAGGCATAAATATATCTAACTTAATTAATGAGTTCCCAGGTACATTTATTAAAATTTTCACTGAATTAATAACTTTCGTTAGGTTACCCTGGCCACCACTTTGGGTTCCGGCCCCTAACGAAAGCCACTCTTCCTTTTGCAAAATATTAACATATAAAATAATCAACATGCACAATCATAATAGGGTATAACTTTACTTTATCCATGACATAAATCATTATATTTTATTTCGCCACAAGGCTATCATAAACAACATGCATGTCCTGACCAAAATATATAACATAACAATCCTTCACATTTTAAACATTGACAAGCATATTCATCATTCACTCCGAAGATATTAAACAACACATCTCGTAGACATTAATTTTCACATCAATTGTATTCTCAGTTTTTACAAAACAAATAACTATAATAATAGAGACTTACAACTTAAACCCAACATTTATCTAAAAATGTAAAAAGATAATAATCTTTCATTATTTATTTCAATCGGCTATATTAATAAAGAAACTATTATAAATCAACCAATTCTATTATATACTTGAACAACCTTACATAATTAAAACTTAATCAAATTTCTTATAATAATAACTACACTATTTGTTCATTTCTACTTTTAAACATATAATCATCAAAAATACATATTTTAGACACTTGCAATTTTCTTAGCAAAGTCATGTTATCTCACTCAAATAGAAATGTCCGCTGATTGATAAAAGATTGTAACTAAACAAAGTAAACATAACACATGGCAACGACATATTTTATGCAGAGATTAATCATATATAGTTACATATTTTAAACGCATTTATAGCAACCGCGCAAAAAAAACACATATATCTGCAGTTGAAATTAACACATAAAAGTACCAGAAGCAGTGCAGAAGTATAGTTATCCTTCCTCAACTTAATTATTATCTGAAAGTAGACCAATGAATACGCAATCTACAAGCAGCTGACAAATAAATAAGGCCAACTCAAGTTAAGTCTGCTAGTTGAAGTGCTACTGGGCAGAATAAAATAACACTAAATTGCCATGCACAGACTAAATAGCGACGCACTAAGGTCCACCCAAACACAATTATAACTTGACTCAATGCAAAGTTAAGTCAACTTACTCATTCATAATAAAGGATAAGAAGCTAGGCAAGGCACAGGGCGACGACCAGCAAGCGATGCATTAACATGAACCAATTTCTATAAATAAATCACTGGCAGATTTTCTAAGTGTCACCATTCTCAAATTTCAATATGGATACTCATAGAGTAAGGCACAAAAGAACGTATTTCAGCGCCAAAAAACAAAATATAAGTCCACTAACATTTACTTAACAAATGATACAATAAAAGAATTATAAACAAAAGGTTTGAGAGAACATGTATTTACTTGAATTATAATACCGACAGAGTGTATATAGATCATTGGGCAGACAAAGTATGTCAACAGTAATACACTAAATAAGGGACAATCTAAAAATTCTCACACATTACGCACCATTCTCAACAAGACATGAAAACATTAGTTTAATTTGTATATTATGTAAGAATGCCAAATTAATTCTACCGCACCTGTTAACTTGTAGGTTGCTATTGTAATCAGGGAGGCTCATAAATCTATTCGCCCTACCATGTACAAAATCCACCGCTGTAACAATAGCGAAAGAAATCAGAGAGAGATTATTTAAACGTCCTCTCCCATCAATACCCAAGTGTTTCAGTTGTTATAGGTAACCAATGATATCAAATATCTTATTTGAATCTACACAGCCTATCTTGTTCATGTGCAGCGACAGAGACTATTTAACAATGAATCCAAAAAGCTTATTTGCCCTCCACAACCTCCATTTTCATGAGGGCATTCATTTTAATAAATTTCCTATATCTACACATGATGTACACATATTATTACTGCGACACTAACTTACTATACTGACTGAGAGTTCGACTAAAAAGCATTGATATTAACAGCGGTGACTCAAAACGCAAGAAGACAATATGACCTTCATAATACGACCCCATCTCAAATATTTATCCACCTATAGAGAAATTTAGCTGAACATTGAATAAGCCAACTCGTCTATCTCAAGTTTAATCTACTGAGAAGATTGCAATGGTGACAACGGTGAATACTGACGCAATAAGAAATTTCAACTTTTGAGAACAAGCCGTTTAGACTAGCCAATTTGAAGATGTTAGACTGGAAACTCAACTTAGCCACTGTAATTCACAGTGATAGTGGTACGAGGTATAGAATGCCATGAGTAAAGCAAGCCAAGGGCATTTCATTGAAACGACAACAGGGTTAACAAGAATAAAGCCAGTCTCAAAGCAAATTAACTGGGTAGACTTAATAACTCAATATGCATGTCAAATATAATTTTATCTGGAATTACTCTGATAAAAATCTTGTTGAACTGGACTTTTCTAAACTTAACTGCTAAAGTCTGGCTGACTCAAACTGCAAAAACCTTCTTATTTCAAAGATAAATTTTAAACAAGCACAAAGGCTGAATTCTCACTCTGTAATGAGATACAACATAGAGGCAACTAGAAATAATAGAATAACGGACTTCTTAAGCAATTAGGCTACAAGATTAAGGAGATGAAGATGGCTCTATCCATTCGTCCTCAACACTCTTACAATATATCCAACACTAAATACTTCTTTAACCATTAGCTAGCGTCCTACAGGAAATAATTTGTTATTTTCAAATAGAAGTAATTTGACCAAAATATGGTTAATTGACAGGTTTCTATTTGTATCAAGAAGATTAACTATAACTATACGCCCTGTCATGTTAAATGGTTACACTTGTGACAAATTGAAACAAGGGTCAGGAAAATCTAAAACAATTTGTTTCAGTTTCTTTAAAAATTTCTGAGATTTTTTTTTACGTTTTCCTCTAGATTTCTTTCCTCAGTCTAATTTGTTTCCATGTTGTTTGTGCAGGTTTCACAACTGATAAATTCTATGTTTACAGAACAATATAATACCTTAATCAACATTCAAAAGATTCTATTCGAGTATTATATAAACAAAAGGAATTGGAATTTTTAACCAACCAACTTGATTATTGCAGCTGTTAAATTTGATCTGCAGCCAATCCCCCAACTGATTAAGTAGCAAAGCTAGATTGAGGCAAGGTTGAAGCTCCTCTGAATTCTACTCAAAATCACAAAACTTCCCAAAAGAATTGGTGTGCAAATCCTTTTTTTTTCTTTTTTTCTCTCCTAGCTGCTGCCGTGTAAAATACTTCCCGAGAAAATGCCGTGAAAGAAAACTGCAACCCCTAAAGGCTAATTAATGCCATTTATTAACTCAAGTTACACTTATCTAATAGTAATCATCCATTCCTAATTTTTCTCATGCAGTTAAAATATCAAGATATTTTCCTTCAAGACTAGTTTTCGGATATTTTAACTTTTGAAATCAACTCTTTTTAAAATTCTTTCTTTTCACATAAAACATATTTGCACAAGAAATTATTTAATTATTTTTAAAGAAATTCTTTTTAACAAATTTCGCATTCTCTTTTAATTTAATGACTTGCTTAATTTAAATTAATAAATTAAACAATAAATATAACATAAACGTTTATTCCAATATTTATACAAATTTGTAATTAATCAGATATATTAACAATTTAGCCATTTAACTAAATAAAATAGTAATTAATTTCCAAATAATATAACACTGACAAAATTGACATGACAAAACAAAACAACAAATGACGACAGGGAACAATAGGGTACTCATTCAATGAAGAATGATGGTTAAACAAGGACCAGACACTATCTCCGAATCAACAAGATTTAATTGGATTAGGGTACGCTTTCAGACACGACAAGCGGGGTCTTCTTCACCGACACAGACGACCATCATTACATTATAATAACATAACCATCATACACATCAAGATAAACACATTAACACTCAGAAACAACTTAACTGTAGCACACTCGCATCCATCACACAAACTTAATCAAATGATCTCGATGTCCAGTGTATTATCAACAAATTTTAACAACTAGCAATCAAACAAAAACAAACGGATACACATAGTAACTACTGGAGGGGTACTACAAAAAAAAAGGGATCTATTGATTCAGGGTCAATATTTGTCTTTGTTGAAATGATATCAGATATCTCAAGACTGTCATTATTCTGTAAATACACATAGAACTGGAAGAATGACACAAAGAGAGCAAAAACAAAATTAAAAACCTTTTGGCTCAACATGGAAGAGACATAGGGTGTCTCAATTCCTCACATCATCCCCAAAAGGAATACACTTGGACAAAGATGAAAATGAAAAGAAAAGATAATAACAAATATTTTTGGTCAACATGGAAGAGACATAGGTTGTCTCAACATCTTGTGTCATCCCCAAAATGAAAACACAAGACAAAGATGAAAAGAAAGAAAAGATAATAAAAAATGATTTGGGTCAACATGGAACAAACAGAGGGTGTCTCGACACCTTGTGTCATCCCCAAAAGGAAAAGACAAGACAAAGATGAAAATTAAAAGAAAAGATAAAATATCAATGAAAAGGAAAAAGTATACGAAATATAGAACAAGAGGTAAGGTAAACATGTTTTTTTTAATAGTTGGGTCATAATATTGTGAACTGTCTCAAGTAAGGGAGTAAATTGTCTTTGCAGATCCTGAAAGATATAAGGATTACTCTTCTTTATAGCAGAAACTTGGGTATCAACTAGTTTGATAGGTTGAGAGGTAGAATTTAGTTGAAGGAAACTTTTTTTTGTCATTTGAAAGACTGGTAGGTGTTTTGGTTTGAAACTTCAAAATTTTCAAAATGAGAAAAGGTGGTTTTTAGTTCACTACTACCTATGTAATTCTGATAATTTCGAAGGGTAGTGCATAAATGCACGAAAGAAAGGAATTCCATCATGGTGCTCAAGCTTGTCTCTTATCTTACTTTGTAATTTTTTTGTGAACATCTTTTTGAAGATGGGAATCAAGAATCTTCACACTAATTTGGGAATAAAGTCATTAGAAGCATGAAATAAAGTCAATGACTTTTTCACCTTGATTTTGGTTACATCTCATCAAATAAGATAATTTCATTTCAGGAACCATATGCACTTGGAAATAGTTAATAAAGGTCTCAACAAGTTATTTGAATGAATGAATTGAGTTATTTGGTAATGTAGAAAACCAGTCCAAGGAAATTTCTTTCAAAGATCTTGGAAAATGTTTAGCCAAAAAAATTTCCTCAAGGATAAATTCACTACACAATGTAGTAAAGGCATTAACATGATTAGCAAGATCCCCTTTTCCTCCATATTTCTAAAATCTATAGAACTCTATAGCTTGTGGCACTAAAGTTCTCAATATCTCGAAGGATAGTGGGTTACTTTTGACATAGTATGAAGGGGAATGATTTTTATTTCAACTTATGGTAGAAACTTGGAATTAAATGGATGAAAGGCTTTGTAAAAGGTAGTTAATGATATGCTCATTATTTGTGGTTTGTGATGGAGGTGAATATGGTGGTGGAGTGTATGTGTTGGAAGAACCAGTAAATGGATTGCTTATGAGAGGAGATATAATATTAGATGCCACATAGGTATAAGGAACACTAGTGGAAATATTCAAGGTAGGAAGGATATTACTAGTTGGTTGCATCATTGTGGTCACTTGAGCATTGGTTTAGATTGGAATGGATGTTATGGTTGAAAGGGGAGGAGTTTGATTTCCTCCTTGGCTTTGTACATTGTTTGAATCTTGAGCACCATTAGTAGTGGAAGGAATATGTTTTTCAAATATGTGATCTATGTTACACACAACTTCTAGTCCTTCATCACTTTCCCTCATGCGGTGAATACTATATATGGTAGGTATAATAGTGTTGGAAATGTTTTCAGTAATCACACTATCTTGTAAATGAGCTAGATATTCATGCATTTTCATTATGTTTTCTTGAGGGATATGATCAACTATTGTTTGAATACTTGGCATGGGAGTTTTACATAAGGTAGGCATAGCAAAAGAGGTATCAAAGGTATGGTCCATACCTAGTGAACTAATACCAACACCAAAAGATAGCTTGATAACCCAAGATCCACAATGACTATTTTATTGTGAGATGCCATGAGTCTCACACTTTTTCTAACCATATTATTAGTAGTAGGACACCAAGTACTACAACTCATACAAGGTATAAACCACAAAAATTACAATGAACACAATATACTATTCTTGCAATTACAATTGAAATGAAAGAAAATTGAATAACAACAATTCTACAAACTGAAACAAAGAACTAAATACAACCAACAGAAGCATAGAAAAGAAAATTTAGATCCTAAAAACTAGAAAGTAAAACTTAATAGGGATTAAGATGCCAGTAATGGTGTTTTAGTCCTACTAGTGAAATTTTGAAGTTCCAGACACTGAAATAGATAGCAAATAGTAGAGAGGATTCTAAGCCAGAAACCCTGAGAGGGACTAAGATGCTAGGAAGGGAGTTTTAGTCTTAGCTAAGGTTTTTCTCTGAAAAACACCAAATTATAGATTTTCTATAGTGTTCATAGGTTTCCTATTCACGATGTTGATGTTTAGAAATAGGAAAATGTACAAATGAATGAAATAAAAACTAACTAGGAACAAGCAATTGAATGCAAAGTGAATGCATTTTTTTTCAATTTTTAATGCAATAAGAATGTTTCTAAATGCAATTAAGATGATGAACAATACACCTTTTTTTTTATTGAATGAAATGAAATGATGCAAGAAAGCAAAAATGCAACCATATGCACTTTCACTAATGCAAATATGAGAAATCCTAAATGCAATTTTCACTAAATATGAGAAATCCTAGATGCAATTTCACTAATGCAATATGAAATGCAAGAATGAATGTAATCTAGATCTAGGACTTTGTTGAACTCCAAATTAAAAAATGAATGCTTGAAAGAGTCGGGTTCACCAAAATGAAAGATATGGTGAACAGGGGGATAAATAATACCACTCTTCACATACATTCATTCAATAATGTCCTAGGATTCCTAATTGGATTGACAATCAACCTCACAAGGTGAGTCAATTCACAATAAGGAGGATCTAGGAGGGGGATTTTTTAGCTCTAAGGGGCTAACTACCAAGAAAAATCTTGGAAAAGACAAATAAGCATTCAACTCACAAACCTAATAATGCAAGCTAAATGAAGGATGTAAATAATGAAATTATGCAACAAGGAGCTAGGATGTATGTACCTAGAAATTTTGGAGATGTTGTGAGGATTTCACAAATGAAAAGAAGCTACCAAAAGGTGTTATGGAGGACTAAGACACCCTTACAATTTTCTTAGTCCCACTATTATTTTTTAGGGAAAATGTAAAATCTTCAGATATCAAAATTAGATCTAGAAGAATTTCTAAATTAAACCCTCAGGAGGACTAAGATGCCTTTTCCATTGTCTTAGTGGGTATGTGCAGGATTATCATTGAAAAAAAAGGCCCTTAAGTGTTGAAAAATTCAAAAAAATTAGAGTTAGGAAACTCATATGTCTGACCACCTTAACTTGGTCAAAACTTCATGAAATTCTATTATTTTTTAATCCTATAGTATGTGAAGCATAGAATGTGATGCATGTTTCAGATTCAAAAAATTTGATACCATTTGAAAGCTATATATGTTTTTCAATCAGCCTATTAATCGATACTTTAGTCATAATTCAAATAGAAAATGAATAATAATTATTTATTAAATTAATTAAAGCATAATTTATATTAGTGGAAAGCTGAGAATCTCCTTTAAAAACTCTTTTCGTTTCATTAATTTTGGGTAAAAAACATTGTCAGCCACATACCCTACACGTATCCATCATATTGCCACCTTTTGTCCCATCATGATCCTGCACATACCCTAGTCTCGTTTGGAAATTCTGAAATCTATGAGTGTGGTCCTGAAGCTTGATGCTTGCTCTTCCTTCTTCTCTTCTCTCAGGGTCTAAAACCTTCATATTTGGATTTTAGGTGAGTTTCTATGAAGATGACAACTTTGCAATGCAACTTTACAATTTTACAACTTTTCACTTCATAGGATCTTCAAGTCTTCAACCTAGATCTGAAATCACAAATATGCAAGAGAGGAAAAACTTCTTGAATTATTAGTGAATGGGGTTTTTCCTTGTTCAAACACCTTGTTGGTAATTAAAGGGTATGTCCAAGATCATCAAGGAAAAAACATGCCCTTAAGTGGCAAAAAATTTAGAAAAATCAGAGTTAGGCAACATGACGTAAAAGTTTGAATAAATTATCTATATTATTTCAAAAATATGTAAGAATAGAATCTATAGAAAATTGAATGTAGTTTCTAAACTACTAGGTTTATTTAAAAAATAAAAAAATTTATTTGGTGAAAATTTGAAATTTCAATGCAATAGTACTTAAATTTTAGGGAAAAAATAAGTAGGTGTCTATCTGATCACCCTAACCACAATAAAATGATAATATTTTTTTATAATATTTTATATATAAGTAGAGGACTCTGGTTGGATGTGATGCATATTTTTTGTAACATTAATTATGATTTTTTATTACAAATTTTAAAAATATAAAAATCATATGTCTAACCACCTTAACTTGGTCAAAAACTCATGAAATTCATTTCTTTTAATCCTATAGTATGTGAGAGCATAGAATGTGACACATGTTTTGGATTCAAAAATTTGATACTATTTGAAAGCTATAGATGTTTTCAATCATTTAACAATTAGTCCAATTTGAGTAAGTAATTCAAATAGAAAATAAAAAGAATAATTATTTATTAAATTCAAAGTAAAGAATAATTTATATTGGTGGAAATCTAAGAATATCCTTTAAAAACCTTTTTCATTTCACAAATTTTGGGTAAAAAAAAAGTCGTCAGCCACATACCCATCATATCACCACTTTTTGGCCCATCATGATCTTGCACATACCCTAAACCTTGAAATGAATTAGAATAATGAAGGAAATGGTGAATGGACAACATGCAGTGCTACAACTCACCAAACCCTTGTAAATTTTGCAAACTTGTATGCAATGGCTATAATGGATATGGATCTTGAATCAAAGGAATGCTTAATAGATATGTACTTGAATTGCTTTCTTGAATCAAAATCCTACATCACAAATGTTAGCACAACAACACACATGATGCAAGAATCTCTTTGTTATGATGCTTGAATCTAGATAAGGGCTCCAAATGCTTGAATAGCTACTCTTGAATGCTTGAAGACTTGAATACTTAGATGATTAGATTGCTTGTTATGAAAAATGAGTGAAGGAAACTTGTATTTATACTTATCTATGCTTAATATCCCAAAATTATATCACACCAAGCCGAAATATGAATTCATTAAGTAAAGGAGGCTAAACCCTACCAAAATTTGAAATTAAATCATGAAAAATGACTCAAGGGGAACTAAGAGACCCTAGGTGGTGTCTTAGTCCCAAGTCATGAAATTTGGGGCACAAGCACCAGAAAGGGGCCCAATTAAGATGCCTCAAAATTTGGGTCCCAAGACCTTTGGGGGAAAAAGACACCCTAGGTGTCATTTTAGTCCCAACCCAAAAATTAGGGACACTTAGATAAAATCAATAAATTATCATTTATTCATTGGATAATGTTAGGATTAGATAGAAAAATATATAATTCATAGGAATTTTGGATACAAAATATGGCCAATCAATACATAAATAGGGTGAATAAAGCAAGGTAGGACCAAACAAATGTGGAAGTGCAAGGGTATGCATTTTAATACACTATAGATTGAGGATAGAATTTCATTCAAGATCTATCCTATTCAAGCAAGAGTCAAGATCTACATC